>NBJL03000559.1:0-20695 GCA_002087855.3 Entodinium caudatum | reverse complement strand
CCCAATCCCCAATCCCCAATCCCCAATCCCCAATCCCCAATCCCCATATTATCATATAAAAAAAAATTCGAAAAAAATTAAATAAAAAATTAAATTTATATTTTTTAAATAAATATAATTATTTATCATTTTAATAAACCAACAATGACAGAGCAAAAAAAAGAAGAACAAATCAAAAGTAAATTCGAGACAGTAGAGGAGCATCCTTCCTTTCCAAAAAACGAAGAACAAATAATCCTTTTCTGGCGTGAAATCCGAGCCTTTGAAACCCAGTTAGAAAAAACCAAAAACTGTCCAGTTTACACCTTTTATGACGGTCCTCCATTTGCAACAGGAATGCCTCACTATGGTCACTTAATCGCCGGAGGCTTAAAAGATGTCGTTACCAGATATTGGACTCAACGTGGACGATACTGCGTTCGTCGATTTGGTTGGGATTGCCACGGACTTCCAATTGAAACTATTATAAACAAAAAGTTGAATATTAATACTAAAAAAGACTTATTAGCTTTTGGAATCGATAAATATAATGCTGAATGTAGAAAAATCGTAATGACTTATGCTGAAGATTGGAAATATTACACTGAAAGATTCGGACGTTGGATCGACTTCGAAAATGATTATAGAACATTATATCCCTCTTTTATGGAAACCTGTTGGTGGATATTTAAGCAAATTTTCGATAAAGGAAGAGTTTATAGAAAATGCAAAGTTATGCCTTTTTCTTGGGCCACTAATACAGTTTTATCAAACTTCGAAGCAGGTTCTAATTATAAAAACATAAAAGATCCTTCTGTTATTATAACATTCCCAATGTTGAATGATCCAAATAAAAAAATTCTTGGTTGGACAACAACACCCTGGACCTTACCTAGTAATTTATTCTTAGCATGTCATCCCAAAATTACTTATCTTGAAATAGAAGTTCTCTTTAAAGGCAAAACTGAGACCTTTATTTTAGCAGAACCAAGATTAAAGCCTGTTCTTAAATTACTTAATATTAAAGAAAAAGATTGTAAAATCATAAAAAAAATGAAAGGGGAAGAATTAGCAGGAACGGAATATGTACCATTATTTGATTATTTTTATGAAACATTTAAACCTAAAGGTTGCTTTAAAGTATACTTGGCTGATTATGTTACAACAGAAGACGGTACTGGTATTGTACACAATGCTCCAGGTTTTGGTGAAGACGATTACCAAGTTGGATGCAAATATAATTTAGTAGATCCAGATAAACCTTTATGTCCAATTGATGATGATGGTTGCTTTACAGAAGAAGTGCCTTTAGTAGCCGGAAAACAATTTAAGCAAGCTGATCCTATAATATCAGATTATCTTAAAAAACAAGGACGTATGATTTATGCTGGAACCATAGAGCATAGCTATCCTTTCTGTTACAGAACAGAAACACCTTTAATTTATAGAGCTATTCCTTCTTGGTTTATTAAAGTTGAGGATTTACATCAAAAATTAGTCGATATTAATAATACTACATATTGGGTTCCTAAATATGTCCAAGAAAAAAGATTCGGAAATTGGTTAGCCAATGCCAGAGATTGGTGTGTAAGTAGAAACCGTTCTTGGGGAACTCCCATTCCTTTATGGGTCTCAGATGACATGGAAGAAATCGTTTGCGTTGGCTCAATTGAAGAACTTGAGAAACTTTCCGGAGAAAAAAATATTAAAGACTTACATAGAGAATACATTGATAAAATCACTATTCCTTCACAGAAAGGAAAAGGTACTTTGCATAGAATTACTGAAGTATTTGATTGCTGGTTTGAATCAGGTAGTATGCCTTATGGCCAAGTTCATTATCCTTTTGAAATGAAAGATTATGAATTCAAAAAAGGATTTCCTGCTGATTTTATCGCGGAAGGAATTGATCAAACTCGAGGATGGTTTTATACTTTGAATGTTATTTCAGCTATTATTTTTGATTGCACTCCTTATAAAAACTTAGTTGTTAATGGATTAGTATTAGCCGAAGATGGTCAAAAATTATCGAAAAAATTAGGAAATTATGAAGATCCTAAAATATTATTTAATAAATATGGAGCTGATGTTGTTAGATTGTATTTAATTGATTCTCCTTTGGTCAGAGGACAAAGTTTAAAGTTTAGTAAAAAAGGACTCGAGCAAAAGATCAAAGATGTATTTTTACCTTTGTATAATATTTATAGATTTTTAATCCAAAATATTCAAAGATATGAAGCAAAATCAGGGAAAAGTTTTTATTATGATGAATCTGTATTAAACAAGGAAAATTTATCCATCACGGATAAATGGATTATCGCTTATGAGCAAAGACTTATAAAATTCTTCCATCAAGAAATGGAGCATTATAGGTTATACACAGTAGTTCAAGAATTGTTACAATTTTTGGATAAAGTCACAAATTGGTACATTAGATTAAATAGAGGAAGAATCAAGGGAGATTTTGATGAAGAGGATTGGATCAATTCATTAAATGTTTTATTTATTACTTTATTGAATTTAGTTGTTCTTTTGTCACCTTTTATTCCATTTATAACAGAATTTATTTACCAAAATTTAAGAAATGGACTCAAAGAAGGAAACGCTTTACTAGAAAAATCCATTCACTTTTTACGTATACCAGAATATGATGAAAAATTATTAGACGATAAAATCGAGAAAATGATGAATAATATGATAAGTGTGATAGAATTAGGAAGAAAATTAAGAGAAAAGAATAAAATATCTTTGAAAAAACCTGTAGCCAAATTAGTCATTATTAATTATGATGAAGAATTTTTGAACAACGTGAAAAATGTGGAAAAATACATAGTTGAAGAATTAAATGTGAATGAAATCGAATATGTGAAAGATGAAGCTACTTATATTACTTTAAGCATAAAACCTAATTATGAAATCTTATACAAAAAATTGAAGGAAATAAAAGATGACATGATCACTTTAGATAAAAAAGATGATCCTGAATTAATCAAGGAAGAAAAAGAAGCCAAGGAAGAAGCTAATAAAATAGCCGCAGTAATAAAGACTTTAACATATGATGAAATCCGTAAATTAATCGAGGAAGGAAAATTCGAAAAAGACAATACCACAATAGAAAAAGAGCAAGTAAATATAGAAAAGAAATTCTTGCCTCAATATGAAAAAGATAAAGTCATGACTTGCTTATCCAACTCAGATTGCGGTATTAGAATTGATACAACTTCGGATGAAAAAATCATGAGATCATTCCTTTGCAGAGAAATTATAAACAGAATTCAAAAATTAAGACAGAAAACCGGAATTCAAATCAGTGATGATATTTATGTAGTGTATAACTTTAAAGATGAAGCAAAATCGAAGACTTTGAAAGACATTTGCGAAAATATGAAAGACCATATTGAAAAAACTATTAAAACCAGATTAGTTGGAATTAAAGATAAGCCTGGAGATGATTATGCTCTTCATGCAGAAGAAAATTATGACCTTGGAGAAGAAAACGAAAAAGAGAATATAAATATTATTATATACAAAAAAAAATAATAATTTAAATAATAGAAAAAATGATTAAATTATATTAGATTAGAATAATTTAAAATTTATTAAGTTTGAATAGAAATTAATATGGGGATTGGGGATTGGGGATTGGGGATTGGGGATTGGGGATTGGGCCCAATCCCCAATCCCCAATCCCCAATCCCCAATCCCCAATCCCCATAAATATTTAAATTAACATAATTATTTATGTAACTTCAAATTTAATAAACAATAACTTTAAAAGTTTTTAATAAACATTAATTTTCATTAATTTTAAAATTTAATTAATTATTATGGTTTTTCTCTTCCCTTTTTTTTAGTCGATTGCCTTTTATAATTTTGTGGTTTCGGTTCTTTATTCTTATTACCACCACTATTTTCTTTTTTCTTTTCAACTTCAATTTTCAGAGGTTCTAATTCTTCACTCACCTCTGGATTTTCAATTTTTATACTCTTTTTAATACTTGTCAAAATACTTTCATCACCTCCTAATAATTCATATAAATCCAATGCATTACCTATTGTTATATTAAATTCTTTATTAATTATATCAATTTCATTTTCAAAATAAGGATGAGTAGTAAATGAATAATCCCAGAGATTATCTCTTTTTAATTGAGGCATTAATAAATTATTTTCATTATATTCAGAATCTTGAGTTAATCCTGATAAATATTTTGAAATAAATCTTCTTATTGCAGTTGATAAATTTAATTTGTTAATTATACAATTATTTCCTAAATTATCAAAATATTTTTTTATCTTTTGTTTTTCTTCGTCTACTAATAATTTTTTATATTCATTATTAATTTTTACTTTTATTTCATCCCAACATAAATGCTCGAATAAATTATAAAAATCGATTAAAGAATTTACAGTGAATAAACTAATATTATCACTTCCCATTCTATTATTCATATTAATAAATTGTTTAATTCTTCCTAAATGTATAATAGAAGGCATATTATTAATAATATTATAAATACTGAATTCATTAGTATAATTTTCTTCTTGAATATAGTCAATCATTTTTTGAAGGTCAAATAAGAATTCGATATTATTAATATCTTTATTATTTTCGATATAGCTAAATATTGCATAAAGTTCATCTGAATTCAATTTTCTTTGCGGTTGATATTTTTCAATATAATTAACCAACGTTTCTCCTTTTTGTCCCCTATATCCCTCAAATCTATATGTGACAAAAAATATATCTTTTTTAAATTGCTTCACCTGAGGTAAAGCTAATTCACATAAATTTTCTTCAATTTTATCGATATTAATATCTATACCTTCATAATTGTTATAAATCACGACTCCGTCTTTTGAAAAACATTTTCTTATAGAACATGAATTAATTATTTCACTTAATTTTTCTTCATCACATAATTTAATTATATGCTTCTTTTCAGCATCTTGAATATTCATTTCCATCTTTAATTGCTTTATATAATTCTTATGAATTGAATCATTTTCATTTTCATTACTGAAATTTATAATACCATTAATAAAGTTATTTTGAAGCCCAATAAGACTTTCATAAGCAGCAGCTAAATACATACCAAAATTCATTTCATTTTTATCAACCAAAAAGAAAGCAATTTTTTCTTCTTCATAATTTTTGATTTCATGCACTACCATTTCATCTCTGCATTCAAATTTTATTGCTATGTCCTTAATATTATTCCAACATTTTTCATATTTTTTCATTAGGGTTTCAAATTTTTCCTTATCGCTATTAAATAGATTATTTATTAGACTATTTTTTTCGACCGCAACTGATTTATCTTTTGCCTCTTTTCTTTCAATGTTATAAGAATAATATTGTCGGAATATATTACTTACTTCGTTGATTGTTGGAATATTTTGAAGTAATTCAATTTGATGATTTTCATTTAACACTTTATTTAAAACTGGATATTTCTTATATCCATCATTAATATTTTTGAAATTATTTTTCAATAAGTCTATACTAGGGCAATTCGATAACATAAAGAAATTTAATTCTTTTAAATAAGGGTGTTCTATATATTCATTTTCTGTTGGTGAATATTCTTGATTTATTATTTTTTTCAACGATTTTTTATTCAAATTTAAATATCTTATATTTTCTTGATAATTTGACTTCAATTTTAGGAAAATACTATTATCGGGATTCATAATAGAAGAATCTATTACATTTTTTATTCTTTTTTCATAATCATCTCTCTTTTCTTTTGTTTCGAAAGATTCTTCTGATTCTTCAATATCTTTTTCTATTGCATAGTACAATAAGTTCATAAATTCTTTTATGTCTTTGATATTATTATAATCCTTGATTAATTCTTGAATAATTTTATAATCTTCTTCTAATATATTAAAAATACTCATTTCATCAATTCTGAGATTTTTTATTTCTTCTTCAGATAAAATTCCATTTATATTAGAATAAAAAATATGTGAATATAATATGAAATTAAGAGCTCTGAAAGTTAGGTCATTCATACTTCTATTTTTTAAATTTTGATTTAAAATACAAAATTCTTTTTTAGCTATTAAAGTTGAATCTTGTTCTTTAATAATAAATTCTTTTTCTTTATTTTCAACAAATATTTTATATTCATTCAATAACATATTAGGCATATTTTTATCCGCATAACTGAGTTCCAATTGACTCTTTCTTGCATCGTCATTTAAAAATATTCTCATATGTCCTTCTCTTCTAACTAGTATATGATTTTCCCCTCCGATTTTTTCTCCGCAATTTATACATTTGTTTATTTCAGTAGGAAATCCACAAGGACGAACATTATAAAATGTACCGCAAGAGCATACATAAGCTCCTTCTCTTACTCCTTTTTCATTTAAATGTATTTCAATATTTTTCAATTCTTTTGCAAAATTTGAATTTACTGACAGCGGGATTCCAGGCAAATATGATTCTTTCAAAATTTTTTGAGCTTTTTCTTTATTTAATAAAGATGAATAAAAGTTATTTTTATTATTTTTTATTGAAATTAGAACAAATCTCAAAATGAATAAAATAATATTCAATTTTTCATCTCTGAATTCATAATTTTCAGGAAGTTTTGACTTTAATTTATTATAAAAATCATTAGATAATAAATTTTCGAAGAATAATTTTATTTCTGGTGAAATATCGAAATTACTTTCTTGAATGTTTTTCCAAACTCTAATATTATCTTCATCTATTTTAATATCATTCTGTTCCGTCAAATAATTAGGTATATATTGATTGGCTATTAATGAATAAAAGTTTTCGATTAAATTATTAAAATCTTGTTCTCCATTTTTTACATGATCTATTTGCTTATCCATTTTTAAATCTAAATATCCTTGTCTTAAATTAAAAATGCAATCATCTTTCTGCTTTTTATTATTTTCAGCTTCATTTTGATCTCCATTTTGTTTATCTTCTATATAATTCTCAATAAATCCTTTCAAAAAGTCTAAACTTTTTTCTTCTAAAGGATATTGGTATATATCCAATCCTTTATAATTTATTAATTTTAGCATATATATTTTAACTAATTTTATTTCATTTGGCTGATTGTCTTCATTATTTTCAAAATTGAGATCCCTATCAGTTTTCAATCCATCTGTATTATATTCTCCTCTTAATTTTAGATTAATATAATGTGTAGCATATCTCTTAATGTAAGCTATTGAATATAATTTTAATAAATTTATATAAACTTGATCTTGAGAAATTTCTTTATTTTGTATTTTAATATAAGTCTGTAATAGATTTTTAAAATTGGTAAAAGCTAACGAATTAAATAATTTCTTAGAATAAATATCTTTATTATTTTCTGAATCATATTCCTTTTTTAATTTAGCAAAGAACTTTTCTATTTTACATTCAAAGAAATATAATAATATTTGGTAAAAAGTATTATTCCCTTCTTCATCTATTAAATTATATATTTTATTTTGTTCATTTTCATCTTCTTCTTTCATAAAATTTTGAACAAGAGGATTTATTTGATTATTATCATTTTCATCTTTTTCTTCCTCTTTATCATCTTCTTCACTAGGCTCTATTCCAGAAAAAATATATTCTAAAATAGGTATAGATTTTTTTATTAAATTATTATTATTACATATTATTTCAACTATTTTTAATCGATGCTCCATATTTTCAAATATTCTATATTCATTTAATAAAATATTAATAAATAGAGAAGAATATTCATCAGAATTTTCACCTAAATTATTAATAAAAATTGTTTTCATTTCCTCCAGATTTTTTGCTAATTCATCCTGAAGATTTTTATTTATATAATCTCTTTCATTATCTAAAAGTATGCTAATCTTAATTAAATCTTCATTATCATATTTAGTATCGCTTTTTTCGAAGGATTTCATTGTTAAAAGCAAATTTTGTAAAATATAAATTTCCTTAGAATAAAAAGAATATAATGAATTAAATTGTTTTAATTCGGATATAATTGAGCTTATAAAAATAATATACTCATTGATTCTATCCTTTTTTTCACAAAGGAAATATAATATTTTTTTAATAGTAAAAATAATTGATTCGAATATCTTGAATAATTTAATATTAACAACAGCAAAATAATCAAGACATCTATTGCTTTTTTCATGTTCAAAATTCTCTGTTGTAAATGCTTTTATAAATTCTTCTTCTGGTTTCGGATAATATTTTTTAATTTCTAAATAAACATTCATATTAAAAAATATAAATTCTGAATAATTTTGCAAAAATAATAACAATCTTACTATATCGTTAAAATAATCATCATATTCACCATTTTCTATTTGATTTTTATATTTTTCTACTAATTTTTCAGCATAAGTAGTTGTGAAATCATTTTCATTATTAATTAAATTTTTATCCAATAAATATATTTGAGCAATAATATCCAAGAATGTAATCATTGAATCAGGAATTTCATTATATTTATCAGATAAAAAAATAATATATAAATCATTCATAAATGCTTTTATAATAGTATTATCTTTTATTCTTAGAATTTCATTTAATTCTTTTATTTTATTTATTTGATTCTTTGTATTATTTTCTAATTCTTCCTTTTGTTTTTCATATTTGCTTTTTGCTGTATTTTCATCCATATCTTCAGGTAAGTCATCCCTTAAGAAATTTTCGTTTTCTGTATATTTTTCTATTATATTTTCTTTTATGAAAGTTATCATTTTTCCTAAAGCAATATAAGTTTCAGGAACTTGAAGTCCTAAAATGACTTTTAAAGGTCTTGTAATATTAATATTTTTATAATCAAAATATTCAATGAAAGAGTCGATTAATTTATTATAGATTTCATTAAAATAATAAATATATGAAGATAATATTTGATTTTTTTCAAATATATATATTATTTTTACTAGAGTGGATATTATATCATTTTCCATATATGCTTTAAGAATGGATAATAATTCAATATCATCATCATGGAAACTATTTGAATTCGTTAAAATTTCAGTGATTATTTCTGTAATATTCTTACAATTTTTAATCAAAATATCTTTTAATATTTTCATTAAATATTCGCTTTTAACAATTCCTTCAGAAAGTTTTTGCTTGTAGTCATTAATTCCTATCTGTTTTGATAAATTTTTAAATGAAAAATTTATTTTATTGAAACAATTATATATATTATTATTTATTATTTGATCAAGGTCGAATATAATTTTTAAAGCATTATTATCTTTATATGATATTATATTAAAAAGATTATATTTATCAGCTTCATTATTAAGATTATCTATTGTTATTTGGTAGAAATTATCCATTAAAGGAATTTGATCTTTTATAATTATATCTTTTTTAATAATTCCTTCTTCTTTTTTTTCTTTTGACTCTCCATTAATTATTATTTCTCTTTTCATATAAACAATGAACAAATAATATTTAAAAGCGATTGAGGATTCTATTCTTTCGATACTATCAACAATATTCTTCACATAATTCATTTTATTTAAATCTTCTTCTTCAAATTTAATTATGCATAAATTATTTGGACTTTTACAAAATGAATCAATTAAAAGTTCAAGTTTTTTAGTTGTTTCAATAGAATCAATAACAATCTCTGTTGTGGTTTGTTTTTTGAAAATTGAATTGTTATCTTCTTTGTCTTCTCCTTTAAATATTGGCTCTGTTATATTTGAAAAAGTATATATTATATGCCTTAAATATTGCTTAGGTATGTTTTTTAAATAACTATTTATATTTGGAGCAAATGATTTATTATATGAAGATTCAATTATTTTCGATAATTCTTTATCTCTTTCAATAAATCCATTAATGCTCATACAAGAAATTATATCTTGGGTCAAAGTCGGAGCAATTAATTCAAAAATATTTGATTTTATTTCATCACCTGATATATTGCTTTTATTATTGCTTAAATTGAATACTAAATTTTCTAAAATTTCTTTATCACAACTTATTAATTGTTTTTTTAAATTTATTTTTATATCCTTTTTCTTATCATCACTTTCATATCTAATTAATTCTTCAAGTTTAGAATTAATTTCATTTACTAATCTTACATAGTTTTGGGAAAGAATATTTTCAAAAGAAATTACATGTTTTTCAAATCTATTTAAAAATGGTCTATCTTCATATTCAATCATTTGCTCATCAACTAAAACAACAATTTTAAATTTATTATTTATTAAAGAAGTTGATTGATTATTAGAAAATGAAATTTTAGCATATTTATTCCCATTAAATTCTGAGAAATTTTGATTAAATAAATCATATAATGAAGGATAAATAATTTCCAAACTTTTTAAAATTAAAATTATTTCATTTTCCATTTGCATTTGAATTTTATAAAGAAGCTCTTCAGTATACGATTCACTTTTATCTCCTTTAAATTGACTACCTATATATATTACACTTTGTTTGTTCTCTTTAAGAATTATTTGTTCAACTAAATTTTGACTTGTGCTATTCTTAGAGATAAGTAATAAATATCTACTATTAGGATCCCTGAAATTATCACTGATATTTTCTATTATATTATATCTATGATTGATATCATTATATTTTGATATTTTATAAAATATTTTTTTCATATTATCTACAGAACCTTCATATCCCCCAAAATTTCTTTCAATGGCTTTTACAGCCGATATATTTCTTATATAAATGGGATCATTTTGACCTTCTTTATTTTTTTCTTCTTTTAAATATTTCATTGCATTTCTTATTAAATGATAAAAATCCCTATTTCCATGAAAATCTTTATATCCAGTTTTTTCTTTTTCATTTCTTAATTCAAAATATGCTTTAGATAAAAATATAAACAATTCCTCGTTATCCTTAAAAAGATTCTCATCTATAGATCTAGCAATTTCAGAAGCAGTATCTATTAAATCTTTATCATCAGGATCTTGCACAAAAATTCTTATACCCCTATTCATTTTAGAAGCATCTAATGTCCAATTTGTAAGTCCAAAAAATGCTAAATTGTTATCATCTCTTTCTAATTCAGCATGTAATACTTTTAAAGGATTTTCTATGCTTTCTTCTGCAAGGCCCATTTCATCGAAAAAGACTAAACTTATCATTTCGTCATTTTTTTCTGAAAAATTTCTTGCTTTTTCGAAAGTCTTTAATACTCCTTTTGAAGTACAGGTTGTACTTCCTTGGAATGGATAAGGCATTACTTCTTTATAATCGGGATTTTTGAAAAAATCATTTGATGAGGATTTTCCTTTCAAATTATCCAAAAGGAGTTGAACACTTAAAGTTTTACTATTACCAGGTTTTCCACAAATTATTAAAGGGACTTTATTTACTAAGCAAAATAATTCACAGAAAATATTTTCTCTTAAGGCATTATTTTTAGCAATTCCTCTTTCAGGAGCAATATCAAGTTGATTTATTATATATTTACTTTCCTTTAAAGGAATATGTAAAAATCCATAATCAAAGAAATTCAGCTCATCTATTTTTTCTTCTAATTCTTTTCTTAATTCTTTTATTGAAAGCCTTAGATAATAACAAATATAAATACTTAAATTAATAGCATTTTTTTGGAATGAATTTTCACCCATTGGTTTAATTTCTTCTAAATGCTCATCTTTTTTGGCAAAACCTGAATTTTGTTTCTTTGATAATTCTTTTAAATATTCATAATATTTAATAAACCCTTCATAAAAAATATTGAAATATTTTATATCTCTTAAACTTACAGAAGAAGTATCACTTTTTTCTCTTATAAACATATGACATTTTTCCACTGTTTCCACAGCTATAGTTAGTAATTTAGGCTCATTAATTTTTTTCTTTAACATACTTTGAATATATAATTTAGTGTCTTTTTCAGATAATTCCCCAAAATCAATCACATAATTTAGTAAAGAATGAGGTAATGGATTTACTGTATATACCAAATTTTTTTGTTTTTTGTTTTTAAGATTTAAACCAAATTCAATATTTTTATTTTTATCAGATAAAATACGATAAGGATTACAAGCTCCTATAAATATAAATCTATCAGGAATAGGATTGCCTCTATATGTTTTATTACAAAATATTTCAGAAATTAAACCCATTGAATTACATGTGTTAATTTCATCAAAAAATATCCACATTTGTGATTCTTTAACTTCCTTTTCTATCTCTTCAAATCTCTTTTTTTTATTTTCTTCCTTTAATTTAATTTCATCTTCTTTGTTTTTTTTCTCATCTTTTTTTTGATCTTTATTTGCTAGTTTCTTTTCTTTTTTAGTGCTTTTTTTTTGTTCGACTTTTTTTTCTTCAACTTTTTTTTGTTCAAGTTCTTTTTTTCGTTTTTCTTGTTCCTCTAAAGTTATTCTAAATTCTTCTTTTTTATTCAAAATTAAATTTTCGTCTTCTCTTTTAGTTTCTCTCATAACTCTTTTTAAAAAATAAATAATTTCATCATCATCAATTCCTTGATGAATATTTAGAATTTTCATCCTTATTTTTTCTCCTTTATTTTTTATTAAAGAAAGCATTTTTATTAAACTTGTTTTTCCACAGCCTGTTTCACCCATCATTATAATTGGAACATTGGCTCTAGTTTTCATCAATATATGTATCATTTTGATATAATTATCAGTAGTAAAAACATATGTAGGGAATTTATTTTTTATTTCTTTTCTTGAATTTTCTTTTTCTATATCATTTTCAGCTCCACAAAGATCTAATATATCATCTAATAATTCAGTTTCACTTTTTAGTTTGGGTTTTTTTAATTCTTTTTTTTTAGTTTTTTCTTTTTCAAATATTTGCGTATTAAATAAATCATTTAATTTTTTGAATTCTTCTTCACCGCAGCAACTTGAAGGAATTATTTTGAACATATAACTTGACTTATTATCGTCAAAAGCAATAATACTTTGCTTTATATTATCATAAGTTATCATTGTTTTTAACTTATCATTCGCTAACTTATTTATTTCATTCCTATTTTGCTCATCATCTGATTTCATAAATATATCAGTCTGTTCTTGTTCTTTCATCAAATTTTCATAAGGCCCTTTAACAAATAATTTCGTGTTATTTAACAAAGAATTGATTATTAATTCTCTTATTTGAATTGTTTTTTCCTCTCCGAGTTTATCACTCTTATAATTGAAAGATAAATTTTCTTTTAAAAGGCCTGGCGAGAAAAAGATTGATTTAGTAAAGCGACTGAATTGATCCGATAATAAATTTATAAACATTTTTTTTTGATAATAATTTGGATTCATGATTTCAAGTTCTTTATCGCTATTTAGATAAAAATAATAATCAATTATTTGCTGGCAAGAGGAAAAATTTTTATTATCTTTTCCTTTTTCTTCTACTTTATTCAAAGGTAATAGAGCAGTTGAATTTAAATTAATATTTTTTAATCCTATTTTTTTATCATATAAACTTTTGAATATTTGAGCAACTATTTGAATTTTAGAATCTCCAACTTTATTTTTCTCTTTCTTATCGGGACTAATTTCTTCTTCAATTAAAGGAGATAATTGTATTGGATGTAATTTACAGAATTTGAGTATATTATATTTTTCTATATTATAAATTTCATTATGTATTTCTATATAAATTTCTATTTGATTTGGGTTATAACAAAATATATTACCTTCAGAATCATAATATTTCATAATTAAAAATTTGAATAAAAATTCCATGACTAAATCCTTTAATTCCGTGTAAGTTAAATCCAAATGAAGAATATATTGAGCTTTTTCGTTTTTTAAATTGGTCTGATCTTCTATTCTTTCAAACAAAGTTTTCCGTGTAAAAACACCTCCTATTTGGAAATAAATATATTTTTTCCTTGTGTTTTTGATTTGGGATTTTATAAAAGTTGATTTTCCTTCTCCACATGATTCTGATTTTACAACTGTTATCATTTTTAATTTTTCTATCTTATCTAAATATTCTTTGTTATGAATTTGATTTTCAAATTTACATTGAAAAACTTTTACTTCTTTAATATTATTGAATCCCTTTTTTATTTCACTATTTTCTTCTGAATGAAATATGATTAAAAGGCTTTTCATATTGTTCTTATATATTTTTAAAAATTCATTTACTTTTTCAATTAAAAAAATTTTATTAAATTTTGTCAAAGAATCTGATTTACTTATTATAAATAGAGTTTGACAAGGACATAAAAATACTCTAAACAAAAAAGATATGATTTCTTCTTTTGTGGTTTCTTCATTACAAATTAAAAGAGATGAAAGATTTGGAAATGACTTTGATAATTCTTTATAATAAATAAACAATTTTTTATCATTATTTTGCTTAGAAGTAGTTGAAATATTCACACCTACATATTTATCTTTTTCCTCGGTTACTTTAATTTCATTTATTTTATAAATATCCTCGCATGAATTAATTTCATTTGCCTGAAATACTTGTCTACAATATTCAGATATATTATAAAGCATATTCATAAAAGAAAAAATAATTGGATCAATATTTTCACGATTAAAATTAAAGATAAAATTATCATTAGGCTTTTCAATATTTTCATTTTCTTCTTTGGTCTTTTTTTCATTAACATTTTCTTTTTCTTCTTTATTTAAATTTTCTTCTTCTGTTTTAATTTCATCTTTTGATTGTTCATCATTTTCATCACTTAAATCAAAGTAATCTAATTCTTTCAAATAATTAAAATTTGAAGTCAAAGAATTTGACAATATTGAATCAAGATTATAATCGAAATTTTCTACTATTTTTGTAATTCTATTATTTGTTATTGATTTAAATATTGATAATAAATTATTAAAACTCTTAGATTTTAAATTTTTGTTAATAAATTCAAAAGTTTTCCCATAAAAAAATCTTATATATTCATTTTCCAAATAACATTTTTCTGTCTGCTGCTGAATTTCTATTTTCAATAAGTATAAATATTCTATTAAGTTTTTTAATTTAAATTCTTTTCCACTCATTATACAGACTATATCAGAATAATCATATTGATCTTTTTCATTATTTTTTGAGAGTCTTATATGATCTGAATCTATTTTAATAGAAATTATATAATTTTCAGGCTCTGGTAATCCTATATTGTATAAGTCATTCAAATAATTATTTAAAGTTTTGAAATTTTGAATCAAATCCACAAATTTCCTTACATTAAAGTAATTGGTATCAATTACTTTTTCTTTTGTTTGATCTTTTTTCATATAAGATTTCATAATTAAAGCTTTTCCTCTTAATTCTTCTATAGCCTCTAAATCTAATGTATTAAGGACATTATCTTGATTATAATATCCAATATTCAAACTTTTATATGTTATTTTAACCTCTGAGTTTGATAATATTAATGAAATAACTAAAGAAGAAGATTCAGATTTATTTAATGATTCATTATATAACGTTTTTATTCCGTTAAAATTTTTGATATATTTATTAATAAATTCCCCTAAATAATCTTCTTTTCCTGGTACTGTTAGAGCATCATTTATAAGCTTTATAAAGTCCGCATATTTAAATTTTTCCTGTTTATATTTTGCGAAGAATTCAACGGTCTTTACAAAGCCTTGAACATCATTTTCTTGAAGATTTTTTTTATAATCCGATTCAACAAGGAAATCCAATAAAAGTTTAGCATTTATCTTCATATTGGATTTAGCGAAAACTATCGGTTCTTGATTATTTTGAATTAATTTCAAAAATTCGAAAAATATATCTCGATTTTTTATATTATCTTGAACAGTATCATTTTTTGGTTGTTCTTCGTATAAATAAATATTGAACTCTGTTAAAAATAAAATTATTTCTTCGATTTTCTTTTTCTCGATTTTCGGATCTTTTAAGTCTTCTAAATAATTTTCTATCTTTTGAAGAATGTCTTTTTCTTCTATGATTTGATCATTGAAAAGGTTATATAATTCTTTTAAACCTAAAAGTACATAATTGATTTTATTTGTTCTCGCAAATAATATTATATTTGATTTGATTTCATTTATTTTATTATCATCTACTTTTATTTTGAAGTGATATTTCAAAAAATTTATGTTTTTGTTTAATTCTTCTTTATCTTCATTCAAAGCAAGTTCCAATAAGTATTTAATATTATCACTAATACTCTCTATTTTTTCATTTTCAAAAATATTTTTTAATTGCTCAAACTTTTCCAAAGCATTCTTTAATGATAATTCCTCATCTATTTTTCCTTCATTTAATTCATCTTTAATAAAGGAAATAGTATCTTTTCTTATATTTTTGAAACAATAAGATTCATTTAATTTATTATAAAATGTTGCATCATCAAAATATTTAATTATTTCTAGATAATCCGGCATTTGTATCATTTTATCAAAATCTTTTATTTGAGACTGCTTAAAAGAACTTATTAACTCGTTTATTTTAAAGATTTCTTCTCTTTTTGAATTTTTGAAAAATTCTTCAAAGTATTTTTTTATTTCTTCTAATTTCAATATTTCATTTTGAAATTTAAATATTCCTTCGGTAAATTCTTTGAAAAAATTTAATGCTTTATTACCAGTGTCTTCTCTTGTTAGAAAAAGTAACTTAATTTTGTAAAGAGGATTTTTATTCCTTGAAAAATTATCATATATAGTATAAGCTTTTTCATAACTGAAAATTTTTTGCTCCAAATTTGATTTAATTAAAGAAATAACCTCGATTGTTTTTTTGGAATATTCATCCATATTTTTAGGGTCTCTCTTTTCAAAAAAATTATTTTCTATTAAATCATTAAGAAGCTTTATGCTCTCGGTAATTTCCTGCTTATAAAATTCTTCTTCTTTAATGACTTTTAATTTGGTTAAAACGAGGTTTTTATCTTTATCTTTTAACTTTGAAAGTATATATGGAATTATGGTTGAATCTTTGGTCTTGAATATATTACTTTTATTTGATAAAAAATAATTAATTAATTTTTCTTTATGTTTATAATCTAAAGTATTTTTTTCCAAAAAAAATATATATATTTCTATAACAAATTCATCTTTAAAAGTATTTTGAATAACTTTCTTAAAAAAATCATCAATTTTTTCCTGTTTTTTATTAATTAAAATAGATAAAACTCTAGATAAATATTTTTTAAGATCGATATTTGAATTGGATTTATAATGTTTAATATTACTTGAAACCCAATTATATAATTTGAGTGATATTTCGGAATTATACTCCCTCTCTGGAATAATTATCAAAATATATTTTAAATATTCAATTCCTTTAACATTATTTATCACATTGTTATAAAATTTAGAATAATTATTGGAACATTTAAAATATTGATATAATTCATTTGAAACTATAAAATCCAATTTTTCAAATAGATTTTCATTATTTTCAAGTCCAATTTTAGCTGATCCTAATATTTTAAATTTATCATTATCATTATAGTTTACAAAATATTTCTTTATTTTTGGGATTATTTCTAAGTAATATTTTCCAAATTTTAAATTTAAAAGAATATAAGAGCTAATAGTACTATTAATAACATTACCTAATCTGGTTTCTAAATTTAATATTTCTCTTTTATATGCTGGGGTGGTATTATTTTTTTCATCTTCAATAAATTCAATTAAACAAATTAAATTATCTAATTCATTATTTTTAAATACGTCAATACATTTTTCTATAAACATATTAAAACTTAAAAAAAATTATTTTTTTCTTTTTCTTTTAAAATAATTTGCTTATGGATTTGATTAATTTTATTCATATCATCATCTAATCTTATAATTTCACTTTCTACAAAAAATTTACTTAGTCCAACTTTTTTTAATAATTCATAAAGATAAGTAAATCTTTCATTAATAAGCTCATAATATTTAATTGTATTTTTTTCCATTTGAAGAGCGCCTAATATGTCGTTTTCTCCACCACATAATTTCATGAATCTTCTCCTACACGTGTCACTTATATAAATATTTTTATTGATGCTATTAATTTTTGATAGTGCTTGAATTGATTTATTTTTTACTTTTTCATTCATAAAAAATATTTTATAATCTTCAGGCTCCCCGTTTTGACTATAATATCCTAGGAGAAATCCCATAAAAAGAATTTCACTTTTCGTCACGGTTAAATTATTATTTTCATTGCTTGTATTACTTTTTGGATCTTCATTTTCTTGTTCTTCCACTTCCTCACCTTTATCATATTTCTGGATTAAATTAAAAGGCCAAGCTTCATTATCCTTTTCTAAATTGGAAAAAATTTCTTTTATAAATTCATTGATTTCTTCCTTTTTATAAAAATCTAATTTTTCAAAATTGATGTTATTTTGATATATTAACTCTAATAAAATTGAAATATCTGCTTTTGTATTTTTTGCGTGTATAAAAAGGAATAGTAGTATTTCAAAATTTATCTTATATTTTTCATTTTTATTTTTCTCAAAAAATATTATCGCATCTTCTGCTAATTTTTCTAAGTAATCAGGTTGCACAAATGGAACCTCTTTCATTATTTTTCCATGAAAATAAGTAAAATTCAAATTAATATCTATGTTACATGAATCAAATTTCGTGTCTAAATAATTCTTTTTATTTACTAAATTTCCTATATTTAATCCAAAAATAAAGTTGGTTCTATTTTCTTTATAATTAAGGATTATTTCATATTTTTTCAGATTTTTTTGTTCATTGGATAAATCGACAATATCTAAATTTATTTTTATGTATTCATCATTTTCTTTCTTAATCAAGCTTTGATCAATATTAAATTCATTTAAATAAATGAAATATTTTTTTGATTTAGAAAATGTGTCATCAATTTTTGTGCTTTTAATGTAAATATCGGATAAAATATTTCCATTTAAATCGAAATAAAACCTATTTTTCTCTAGTAAAGCTGCATTCATAGAGGTTATAAAAAAAATTTTTGTTTTTTGTTCATCCATTTTTTATATGATTTTAAATAAACAATCATTCTTAACTAATTTTTTTAATTTTTTAAATATCTATCTGATGTAAATATAATAAATTAAAATTTTTTGGGGATTGGGGATTGGGGATTGGGGATTGGGGATTGGGGATTGGGCCCAATCCCCAATCCCCAATCCCCAATCCCCAATCCCCAATCCCCATTAAAAATATTCCAGAAAAAAAAATTAAAATATTTAAATTATTTAAATTTCAAAATAATTATTTAAAAATATATTAATCAAATAAATTAAATTTAAGATTTAAAATCATCAATGCAACTTCCAAAAATTCAAGAAGTCAAAGATCTATCAAGAATCGAGCGTATCGGAGCCCACAGTCACATAAGAGGTTTAGGTTTAGATGAATCCTTAGATCCAAGAACAAACAGTCAAGGAATGGTGGGTCAAATCGAAGCAAGAAAAGCTGCAGGGATTATCCTCAAATTAATCAAAGAAGGATCTTTAGCCGGTAGAGCTGTATTAATCGGAGGTCAACCAGGAACAGGGAAAACAGCCATTGCAATGGCCATGGCAAAATCCTTAGGAGAAGACGTCCCTTTTACAATGATGGCTGGTTCAGAAATTTTTTCTTTGGAAATGTCAAAGACTGAAGCTTTAACTCAAGCCTTTAGAAGATCAATTGGTGTAAGAATAAAGGAAGAAACTGATATCATTGAAGGAGAAGTCGTCGAAATAGAAATTGATAAAAGCGTGACTAGTAACGGCAAGACAGGAAAAATTGTGCTTAAAACAACAGATATTGAAACGCAATACGATTTAGGACAGAAAATGATTGAAGCTATCATCAAAGATAAAATTGTTGCAGGGGATGTCATTACTATAGATAAAAGCAGTGGAAGAATCACAAAATTAGGGAAATCTTTTGCTAGGTCAAGTGAATTCGATGCCATGGGAGGAGACTCAAGATTTGTCCAATGTCCTGAAGGAGAATTACAAAAAAGAAAAGAGGTAGTACATACAGTTACTTTGCATGAAATCGATGTAATTAATTCAAGACAACAAGGATTTTTAGCTTTATTCAGTGGAGATGTCGGAGAAATTAAAGGAGAAGTCAGGGAACAAATTGACACCAAAGTAGCAGAGTGGAGAGAAGATGGCAGAGCTGAAATAGTTCCAGGTGTTTTATTCATCGATGAAGTCCATATGTTAGATTTAGAATGCTTCGCTTTTATTAATAGAGCCATTGAAAGTGAAACTGCTCCTGTGGTTATAATGGCTACTAATAGAGGAATTACTAAAATCAGAGGAACTAATCAAGTATCTCCTCATGGATTACCCCTTGATTTATTAGATAGATTACTTATTATCACAACTAAGCCTTATACAACAGAAGAAATAAAACAAATCTTAGTTATCAGATGCGAAGAGGAAGACGTTGAAATGGATGATGAAGCCAAAGATTTATTGACTAAAATAGGAGCGGAGACTTCGCTGAGATACGCTATTCATTTAATCACTGCTGCTAATTTAATTGCACAAAAAAGAAAAGCTAGTGAAGTTGAAATGGATGATATTTCTACGGCTTATTCGTTGTTTATTGATATTGAAAGGTCTAAATCATTTTTGAAGGATTATGAAAAAGACTTTATGTTTTCAGAAGTTGAAGATGATAATTTATTACATGATAAAGTTGATAAAAATGAAATAAAAGAAAAGAAGGATGGTACTTTGCATAGAATTACTGAAGTATTTGATTGCTGGTTTGAATCAGGTAGTATGCCTTATGGCCAAGTTCATTATCCTTTTGAAATGAAAGATTATGAATTCAAAAAAGGATTTCCTGCTGA
>NBJL03000556.1:11628-22176 GCA_002087855.3 Entodinium caudatum | reverse complement strand
AATAAACTTTGTTATAATATTTGTTAATATCCTATTTTATATTTTTTATAAAAATTACTTATCAATACTTTTTTCATATATTTATAAACTATTTTTTATATTATTTATTTTGAAATCTATTATTATTTAAATTAAATTTCTCAAAATTTTCTTCCTTTGAAATTATATCATCAGCTAATAGCATCAATTTAGAATCATTCATTGATTGAAGTGAAATATTACTTAATCTTGATATATTCTTTTTATTATCCTCTTTTTTCTCACAAATTCTCTTTGCATTAATTGTATGTTGACTAATTTCAAATTTTTGTTTCTTTTCATTTTTTATATTATTTTGCTTTTCTCTGCTTTTATTATTATAATCCTTGGAAAAATTTTTTTTGTTAATTTTGTTTTTTATCTTATTTTTGCTATTCTTGATTTTAATGACATTATTATTTTTTCTATTTTTATTATTTAATTTATTTTTGGAAGAGGAATTTTTTGAATGAATACAAAATAAATTTTCATTAAAAGGTATTTTATTTCTAAAAACTTTATCATTGCGAGTAATTATTTTTTCAGTTTTCAAATTATTAAAATTTTCTTTTACTTTCTTTACGCCTCTTATTTTTTCACGCTTATTTATTTTTTCTTTGTGAGTTATAAATATATTTTTGATTTTGATGTTATTTATTTGATTTATTTGAGCATTAAAATTATTACATTTTTTCATTTGTTCTAAATATTTCTCTATATTGTAATTTAGAATATCTGTATATAAAATTTGTTCTTTATTATTTGATTTTTCATTATTTAAAAATTTATTTTGTTCTGAATTATTATCTACTATAATTTGAAAAATTTTGTTTTTGTTCAAATTTTCTTTTGTATTTCCATTAATTTCTAAATTATTATTATTAAAGCTAAAAATATTTGAAGCTTTTTTGAGTTTTAATGGTTTTTTCTTATAATTTAAATTATTTTCATTTAAATATTTCATAATTTGATCATTCAGATTTTTCTCTGTTTTAGAGTCAGGACAATAGTAATAATCAGAAATACTCAAATAAACAGGCTTTTCTTTTTTTCTTAATTTATTATTTGATTTTTTATTAAAAGATAATAATTCTTCTTCTAAAAAATCAAAATGAGGTTTTGAATATTCGTTTCCCAGAGTTTTATCAGAAAGAGAATAATTGGATTTGAAAATTTGATTTATCTTATTATCTTTATAAGTATTATTTATTTTATTTTGTGCTTCTAAAATTCTTTTTTTTCCTGATGATAAGTCAGATGCCATTAATAATAAGTCATCATCTTTTAAATTTTCATTGCCAATCTTGTTGAAATTATTTTTATCATATTGCATTTATTTAAAAATTAACAAAATTAAATTTAAATATAGTTAAATTTAAATTTTCAATCAACAAAAATAACTTTAATTATATCATTGGGGATTGGGGATTGGGGATTGGGGATTGGGGATTGGGGATTGGGGATTGGGCCCAATCCCCAATCCCCAATCCCCAATCCCCAATCCCCAATCCCCAATGTGTGATAATGATTTTAAATATAAAAATTAAAATTTATAATTAGTCTTTTTATTTAAAAATTTAAATTATATTGAAATTAAAATATATAAATAAATGAAAATCATCATAAAATGGACCGTGAAGAATGAAATTCCAATATCAGCAATAAGTGTCGATCCAGTTCACAATAAATTAATAGTAGGCCTTGGCAAGCAAATAGTATATTACGATGCAGTAAACGGAAAAGAAATATGCCGTTTCGATAAACATACCCAAGATGTTACATGTGTTAGTTTCAGAAAGGATGGTTTAACATTCGCGAGTGGTGCAAAAGATAATATAGTATTTTTCTGGGATATATCAAAGCCATTGAAGCCCATAAATAAAATAACATTTCCAGATCCCTTAATAAGAATGGGATTTAACCCATGTTTAATGATGCTTTTAGCCATGAGTAAAACAACATACGCAGTATCAAAAGAAAAAGCTGCGAATAAATACCCTTTAAACAATACAGGAGTTGATTTCTGCTGGACCAATGACGGATTAAAATATGCTTTGTGTTTCGAAAATGGAACTGTGGTAATAAAAGATAAAGATAGTGATAAAGATGAAAAAGATATTATCGTAAATGAAGAAAAGCCAGAGAAAATAACTTGCTGTTGTTTTTCTACGCAGAGATTCTTATATAAAGATTATGTATTATATATCTGTACTTGGGATAAAAACTTTTATGTGCTTGATTTGTTTAATACTCAAATTCATCAAAGTCAAAAATTAACAGCAGATCCTATTTCTATCAGTTTATATAAAGAAGATTATGTCATTGTAGGAACTAATAATCGAGAAATAAATTTGTTTAGCAAAGAAGGGTATTTTGTTACCACTATAACCCAAGGAATTAATAGTTGGGTTACTTCGCTTAAAAACTTCGATAAATATAGTTCAATTATTTCGGCTTCAAATGACGGTACTTTAATTTGCCATCAAGCCACTTTTAATATCGTTCATGCTATTTACCGAGAAGTATACGTTTATAGGAAAAATTTGAGAGAAATCGTTATACATAATTTATTAACAGGGGAAAAACAAACTATAGAAACAAAAAGATATATTAAGAAGTTAGCAATATTTAAAAACATGGTGGCTTATTTATCTAATGATAAAATAATAGTGCATCAAATAAATGACGTTGATAACACAAAAGGGAAATACTTCATTCAATGGGAAGGTGACCTTAATTTAATTTTATTAGCCTCAAACCATTTAATAGTTTGCAATGAGAATCATATTTATTTATATCCCTTAACTAATGATACAGCACTAATAACCAATGTCGAAAGAGATTGGTCATTTGAGACAGATATAAGATATCTTCGCGTTTTAGGAGGTGCACCTAAAAGAGAAGGAATGCTTTGTGGTACCAAATCCGGAGAAGTTTACATAATATATTTAGATAATCAATTTCCGATAAATATATATAGTCATGATATTCCTATAAAATCTTTGGATATTAATTACAGTAGGACTCAATTAGGAATCATTGATGAAAACTATGAATTAACTGTGGTTGATTTAGCGGATAAATCAATTATGTATCAAGGTGACAAGGCTAAATCTTTAGCGTTTAATAGTGATATAGAGAATATGATAAGTTATTGGTATGAAGGAAATGTGTATATAAAAACTAGTGATTTTCCTCCAATTCAAGAAAAAATGGGGGGTGTTATTATAGGCTTCAGAGGAACAAAAGTTTTTATATTACAGGCTTATAATAATATAAATGTGCTTGATATTTCGAATAGTCAATCTATTATGAGATACGCTGAACGAAAGCAAATGGATGAGGCTTATAAAGTAGCTTGTTTAGGTGCAACAAATCAGGAATGGACTTATTTAGGTGTTGAATCCATGCTTAATTTCAATTTTGTTGTTGCTGCTAATTGCTTTAAAAAATTACAAGATATTAGATTTATTAATTTAATTTTGAAATTCGAACAAGATAGGAAAAGTGGAGTCGATGAAAATATTATTAAAGGTGATATATATGCCCACATAGGAAAATATAAAAAGGCAGCTGAATTATATATTAAAGGAGGAAAACCGGAAAAGGCTCAGGAAATGTACTCCACTTTGAAAATGTACAAAGAAGCAATGGAGATAAGAGCTAAATATATGCAATCCTCCGGAGGCTATTCTGACGAAATACTTCAAGAACAAGCTGATTGGCTCGAAAATAATAAAAAATATAAAGAAGCCGGAAGTTTATTAGTGGCTATAGGAAAGAAGAAACGGGCAATTGAATTATATGGTGAACATAATTATTTAGATAGCTTAATTGAAATATGTAGGGATTTATCAAAAGAAACAGAGGCAGAATTAATTAAATTATGTGGCCAATATTTCAAAAAGAATCACAATTATCAATATGCACAAGAAGCTTTTCTTAAATTAGATGATAAAAAGTCTTTAGTAAATATGAACGTTGATCTTAAAAAATGGGAGGAAGCTTTTGCTTTATCCCGAGAAACTAAAAGCTTGAATGAATATGTTCATTTAAAATATGCAGAATCATTAATATTAGAAGATAAATTTAAAGAAGCTCAAGAATCTTATCGGCAGGCGGGTAGAGTGGACTTATCAATAAAATTATTAAGCACGTTAATAGATAATTCAGTATATGAAAAGCGTTTCAAAGACGCTTGTTTCTTTTTTATTTCATATGCAAGTGATGCCCTTTCTTTAATTAAGGATTGTCAGCAAAATGTTGAAAAATTATCCAAAACCGAATATTCAAAGGTTAAAGAATTTAAAGATTCAACAGATTTGGCTGATTGCTTCAATGCCTATGATTACATATATAAATATATCGAAGAACCTTTTAACAGTGATATTATATCAATGAGCGAACAAAGTCTTTTTAATGCTTGTATATTCTTAGTAAATAAAATATCGAGTATGAATAGTTTCCTTTCCCAGGCAAAAGACATTTCACCTTCTTATATTTATCATTGTCTTGGAATCTTAGCCAAAAAATTCGAGGCATATAAAACAGCTCAATTTTGTTTCCAAAAACTGGCGAATCTACAATACCCAGTAAGTTGGACCGAAAAAATCGATAAAGAAATTATGGATATAAGAACAAAACCGTGTCTTGATGGTGAACAACTAATTCCAGAATGTCCTTATTGTGGTCATAATAATGCATTAATTAACACTAATGGAGATTTTTGTACTTATTGTTTCGCACCTTTTATTCGATGCGGACTGTCTTTTGAAATTCTGCCTTTAGTTGAATTCAGGCAAGCTAAAAATATCACTTCAGATTCTGCTATTGATTTAATTAGGCAAGGTACCGTGGAAAAAATGAAAAATAATTTGTTATCTAAAAATAAAGAAGGAGTCAAGTCTTTAAGAATAAGTATGAATGATGAAAATGATAATTTATTCGATAATAAATTAAAAGACACTATCAATATGAAACGAGGAGATGGATTTAGCATTGTTGAAGTCGATGAAACAATTTTGAAGTCACTGAATGAAAGTGACATTTTTATCATTGACCAAAGAAACGTGAATAAAACTTATCAAGTAAGGTTTTTCAAAAATCGACAGAAAGATTTACCTATTACAATGTGCAAATTCTGTTTTAGATTCTTTAAATTAGAAGAATTCGAAAATGCTTTCTTAAAATGTGGAAATCATTGTCCCTTATGCAAGAATGTTGATGAATACATGAACAAAGACTTGAATAAATTAATGAATTTATAAAATTATTTATTGAAAATAATTAATAAATACTTATTTTAATAAATATAAAAATTCTTTTGATTACAATTGGGGATTGGGGATTGGGGATTGGGGATTGGGGATTGGGGATTGGGGATTGGGCCCAATCCCCAATCCCCAATCCCCAATCCCCAATCCCCAATCCCCAATCCCCATAAATTAAATCAAATTATTTATTATTTAAAATAAAAAATAAATATTTATCATTTATATTTTATCAAAAGAAAATAAGTATATAAAATGAAAAGAAGAAACAATTATAATAGAGGAAGAGGTGGATATTACCGAGGAGGAAATCGAGGAGGTGGTTATTATGGAGGCGGATATAGAAGAGGTGGATATAGAGGAGGTTATAATAACCAATATGATTATTATGATGATGGATATAATTATAATAATGATAAAATGGTAGAAGTAGAAGTATCATCTTCTTCAAAGCCTTTCAATTCAAATAAAAATAATTATAATATAGAAGAAATACCTTCATCAGGAAAAGAAATAGAAATAAATTCTAATAATAATAAACAAAAATATCAAGAAGATATAGAAGATGATACATATGATGATACTTATGAAGGCCAAAATTATTATGATCCAAATGAAAATTATGATGAAAATGACCAATATGAAGATTATGCCTACGATTATGGATATGGTTATAACGACAATAGCAACACCAATAACAATAATAAAAACACATATTCAAAAAACAAAAGTTCAAAATACGATAAAATGACCTTCACAAACGAATCCGGTTTTACTGAAATGGTCGACAAGCAAATAAATTATAACAATTCTGATTACATTTCTAGTTCTTATCTCCAAATTTTAATGATAGCAGAAAAGCCTTCCATAGCTCGAGCAATAAGTGAAGTCTTATCCAATGGTAAATTCAAGAATCACAAAACATCCAGAGGTAAATGCCTTTTAACTTTCGACGGATATTTCCAAGGAATTAAAGCCCGTTTTACTGTTAGTGCAGTTGCAGGTCATGTTTATACTTCTGATTTTCTAAGAGAGCATAATAATTGGGACGCAATTGATCCAGTGGAATTATATGATGTTCCCATTGTTAAATTGGAAGCAATGAGAAAAATGAAAATGCCGCAAATGATACAAAAATTGGCGAGTGGGAAAGATATTTTATGTCTATGGTTGGATTGTGATAGTGAAGGTGAAAATATTTGTTATGAAGTTATTTATAATGCTTTGCCTTATTTAAACAGGAGGGATTATCAACAAATTTTCAGGGCTAAATTTTCTTCTTTGACTAAAAAAGATTTAAAAGCTGCTTTTGATCATATTTCTGAATATGCTGATAAAAATATAAGTTTAAGTGTTGATGCTAGGCAAGTTATCGATTTGAAAATTGGAGTAAGCTTCACAAGGTTTTTAACGAGTTCTATTCTACCTGCACTTTCTGATTTGGATGAAAGCTTTAATATGTTATCTTATGGTCCTTGTCAAACTCCAACTTTGTGGTTTTGTGTTAATAGAGAAAATGAAATAAAAAATTTTGTTTCTACTCCTTTTTATAAATTGTTTATTGAAATAGATGTTAATGGAAATAGATATAAATTATATTATAGCAAAAAATATCAGAAAAAAAATGAATTAAATGATATTCTTGATAATTTAAGAAAAATAAAGGAAGTAAAAGTCAAGGAAATAGTAACAGAGCAAAACACAAAAACTCCCCCAGTTGGTCTGAACACAGCAACTTTATTAAAAATAGCTTCATCATTCTTAAAAATGAGTCCCCATGATACAATGGTTATCGCAGAAAATCTCTACACTAAAGGATATATAACCTATCCAAGAACAGAGACAACAAAGTACGCGTCTACTTTTGATTTTAAAGGAAGTTTAAATAATTTCAGTTCTCATTCAATTTTTGGAGAAAATGTCAAAAAAATTTTGAAGAATTATAAAAACCCTATATTAAAAGGAATAAATGCCGGTGACCATCCACCAATAACTCCGGCTAAAGTAGCAGATAAGAATGATTTAAAAGGAAATCATTGGAATTTATATGAATGCATTTGTAATAATTATTTCGCTTCAATTTCACCTCCTATAGAATATGATAATATCACTTATAAATTCGAAATTTGTGGTCTTAATTTTGAAGAAAATTCTTCAAAAATTAATAATGAAGGATTCCTTATTTTCCAACCTTTCAAAAAAAAGAATTATATAAAAAATTTCCCGACATTATCAAAATCAGAATCTTACCGTATAACTAAAGTCGCTTATGAAGAAAATTGGACAAAGGCTCCTGATTATATAACTGAATCAGAACTTATCGGTGAGATGGAAAAGAATCATATCGGAACAGATGCTTCAATGTCAGTGCATATCGAAAATATATGTCAACGTGGTTATGTCAAAGTAGATGAAGGTCGTCATTTAATACCTTCTAAATTAGGAAAAGCTTTAATTGATGCTTTGGGCACCGTTGATCCAAGTATAATTCATCCTGAAAACAGAGCCAAAATTGAAGACTTTGTTAATCAAGTTGCTCATGGTAAGAAAAAATATAATGAAGTTCTTAGTTTCGCGCTGGAATTATATAAAGAAAGATTTAATGTGATAAGAGTTCATTATAATAAATTGCTTGAAATTTTTGGGAAATATTTTAAAATTAATAGGAGTTTATTAGGAAAAAAAATATCTGAAATTAATAAGAAAAATGAAGATTTTAAGAAAGAAAATTATCATCAGAAAAATGAAAATGAAGTTGATTGGTTGAATGTTTGTGATGAATGCAAGAAAGGAAAAATGTATGTTGATTATGATAAATTCGATAAATTTTGTATTTTTTGTACTTCTTGTAAAAGAAAGGACAAAATAATAAGAGACGCGATTAAAATAGAAGTTGAAAAAGAAAAAAAATGTAAAAAGTGCAATGCTAAATTCATTACGGTTGAAGTTGAAAATCCTTTCCTTAATGGAGATACCACTTATACTGGATGCTTATTCTGTGATAAAAAATTAAGTTAAATAAATTATTTGATTAATATTAAATTTTATTTGTCTTTATTTAATATATGAATAAAATGAAAAAACAATTAAAATAATTTTTTTTTAAATTTTAGGGAAAATATTATTATTAATGGGGATTGGGGATTGGGCAGTTAAATATAAATTAGTAATGGAATGTGATATATGCCAGTTAAAATGGAGTACAGAAAATATAATTCCTTTAATTCTTCCATGTGGTCACACCTTTTGTCAATCATGCATATTATCTCAAATAAAAAAAGCTAATAAAAAAACTTTCAAATGCCCAGCATGTAATACTGATTTAAATTCCCTCAAAACAGAAGATGATGTTTTAAACCTCAGAAAAAATTCTGCTCTTCTTACTTTAATAGACAAAGTTCAAACATGCAAAATAAATAATATTTCAAATATATCAATATCTTCACAAAATTTAAATGCATCTCATATGAATAATCAAGACAATAACAATTCAAGAATATTACAAAATAATGATTTGTTAAATAACGATTTTTATAAAAATGGCGAATTTTTTTTCCCGATATGTCAAACTCATAAAAATAAAGCCAATTTTTATAATATTGTTGAAAAAAATAAAAATTTTTATTGTAATGAATGCATCCAAACAAATGTTTTAGAAAATTTGAAGCCTTTGCCTTTTTTAAAAGCGCAAAATATTTTCAAAATTAATTCTTGCAAAAATAAAATAAAAATATTAAGAAATGAAATTTTTCGAGTCGAAAACTTTCTTAAATCCTATCAAAGTAATTTCGAAATAAACACAAAAAAGAAAATAGAAGAATTATTCGATTTTATCACCAAAATCATTCAATATAATTACACCATGGCAAAAACCCTTTTCCACCAATGTCAAAAAGAGCAAAATAATCAAATCGAGCAAAAGACTTCTGAACTTAAATTTTTGCTTAAAGAATTAGACTCCTTCGAAAAAAAATTAGAAAATATAATTAAGCCAGGAAAAGATAAAGAGAAATATATTCCGGAGCCAGAATCCCAAATAACTTTGGATAATGTATATAATAAATTAAGTAACTTTATTAACTATGAAAATGAACTAAATTTATTCCAAATAAATATCTCAGTGAAAGAGGAAGATAAAGATACCCTATTTAATACCTTGCAAAATATGTGTCAATTAGATATCGATTTTTTAAAAATGAAAAACGGAGAATTACCCACAATAAAAGAACTTTTGAATAAATCATCAACTTGGCCTTGTGATTGCGGTGTTTTGGATAATGCAAATGGAAAAATTATATGCAAAGGATGTTCTAAATATAGACCTTTAGAAACATATTCAAATTTAGTTTTTAATCCTTTATTAGCGGAAAAAAGAGAAATCAAGGAATTTAATATGAGAAGAAAACATGAAGAAAAAGTGTATCAATCTTTAGCTGAAAGGAATTCCGATAATTTAAAACACGCTTATTTTTTTGCAATTGATTCTTTATGGTATTATAAATGGAAGAGTTTTATAAATAATGATGATAAATCCTCAAAATATTTAGAGAATTTCAATAAAAATATAAGTGATAATAAAAAAATAGGAATATTACCTCCTGGTATTATTGATAATAGTCATATATGTGAAGCAAAGAAGGAAATAAAAGGAAGTAATATTAAAGGAGGAAAGTATATATTAAAAAAGGGATTAAAAAAGGATAAAGATTATATTATTATTAATCAATATTTATGGGAGTGGTTTTTACTTAATTATAATGGTGGCCCAGAAATACAATTAGAAAATAATTTTAATTTAAGTAAAAATAATAAAGAAAGTCAATTAGATATTAATGAAGGAGATAATTTTCAAATAAATGAAAATATGAATAATAGTAATAAAAAAGGGGAAGAAATTGAAGAAAAAAAATTAATTAAATCTAATATTGATATTAATGAAAAAATGAAAAAATATAGAAAAGATATGGGTAACAGTGATGAAATTAATAATTTTAAAATATTAGATAATTCAAAGTTAACTGATGTTAAAGTTCCAAAACAGAAAAAACTTGAAGATAAATAGGTTCTAAAATTAGAAAGAATTTATTATAAATTTGAATTTCAAAAAAATTAAATCAGTGATTTTTTCAGTTTCTTTAATAATATTTTTTTCAAATATTATTTATTTTATTTAATTTGCAAAATTATAAAAATATTTTTATAAATATTATTTAATATATCATAATGGGGATTGGGGATTGGGGATTGGGGATTGGGGATT
>NBJL03000556.1:0-10237 GCA_002087855.3 Entodinium caudatum | reverse complement strand
ATTTAAATATATATTAATATATAGTCAATATATAAATTAGTGTGATTCCAAAAAAAATATTTAATAAAAAGAATATATTAAAATTTCTTCGAAATTTTTACAATAGAATCAAATGAAATAAACTTGAGGAAAAATTAACTTTTTTCCTCTTTATTATTATCTTCGTTAATAATATTTAGAATTTTTCTCTCCTTCATTTGAAAACAAGTTTTTCTTGGCAAATAAATATTATTATTATCAAGATGATTTTTCCAAATTCCCTCCTCAATAATAGGATCTCTATATAACAAAGATTGGACATAGAATAAATAATTAATATAATTCATTATATGATGGCAATAAACTCTATGCTTATTAAATCCATCTTTTATATTGGAATAAATTTTTTCTAATTTTTCTCTTTCAAGATTGCATATCAAGCATTTAGTGTTTGATCTTTTGATAAATTCTTCCCTATTCTTTCTATTCTCCATGAAATAATCAACAATAACAGACGTAAATATTTGGAAAATAATAAGAATAATCAAAATATAAAATATAAGATCGAACCAATATCTAGCACCGGCATATGCCTTCGGAGTATATTGTACATAATCTGGATCTAAAGATTGATCCAGATAAGTACCAATCCCTCCATCTTGTTTAAATGTTTGGTCAAGCATTCTCATATAAGTTTGCAAAAAATTTTTACTGTCTTTTATATTAGGGAAATGACTAGTGAAAAATGATAGTGAAAATAACGAAAATAAATATTCGAGCATTATTAGCATTAATAAATTTACTAATAAATATAAGCCTGGGACATATATTGCTTTAAGTACTGAAAGCATGACTTCAACTCTATTTAGTAATTCAAAAAGGGAAAAAGCATAAAAAAATGGATGGTTTAAAAGTCCCAAAAGAATAAAAATAATATAAAGGATATAATAAATAAGTTGGAATGTAAACATATGTAAAATTGTAATTAAAATAATTTTGACATATTCAAAAAATTTTAGTCTTATATTACTTTTTTGTTGTGTAATTCTTGCCTTTTTAATTATATAATTTCTTTTGGATAAAGCATAATTTATTGAAAAATTTCTAATAACATAATCAAAAAATACCATTGATTGAAAAATCAATTGTAAAATTCCAAAAGCTCTTAAAGTTCTATTGATAGTTACATAGCTTCTATTACTATTAAAAAGAAATCTTGGACAATATAATCTTCTATCTTCTCGCTCACAATTATCTCCACAGTCGCATTCTGTATTATTTGTAAAATCACTGTAAGATAATAGAATTAAAAGGTTAGAAATAATTCCAATTAGCATTAAAAAAATTCCTAAAAGTCTTATATTTTTGAAAATCAAATTTAGCATTGGTATTTTTGATAATTTATCGTAATAATCATTCTTAGTGACACTAATTTGGATTTTATCATAATTTCTAATTATATATGAAATATAATCGCGCAAATTTTCATTTCCTACATATAAATAATAATCTGGCTTTTCTTCTATTTTTTTAGCTTTATTTATTAGAGGGAAATAAATTTTATATAAAATTTCATTAATTGATATTTCAACACATTTTATTTTCGAGCTTAAGTCTAAAAGCATATCTTTATCGTTAATGTTTTGTATATCTTCATCAATTGTGCTTAATTCTTGTAATAATTCCACCTTAGCCTTGGCTTTTTCTCTTACTCTTCTATATAGATAAATAAATAATTCTGGTATCGAAAGAATAATATCTTTTACAAAAAAAGCAAAATCTATGAGAAAATGCCATAAATCAGTTAAAAAAGAATCAGCTGGAGCATCAACTACAAAATATTCTTCATTAATAATATCTTTATAATAAAGATATAAAGAATAATAAATCAAAATCAAATCAAATTTTATTAAGCAATAAGTATTTTTATGAGTGATATCTTGATTTTCATTATATAATAAATATGAATTGTAACTTTCGTTTTGATATAAATCATTATAAATGAGATTCTGTTCTTCATTTATAAAATCATTATTTATATCATTATTTCTAATTTCATTTTTATTTTCTTCATCTAGCATTCTATTTAATCTTTCTTCAAAACTTATTTCATCAACATTCTCAATTTCTGATTTATTTAATATTCCTGCTCTTAAGAATAATTCTTTTTCAGAATAATCATCTTTCTTCTTTTTATACGCCAATGCCCTATCAATATTAAACGATCTTTTTTCCATTTCAACTTTTGAAAAATGATAAAGTTTTTTTAATTTAATATTTATAGCTGTATGGTTTTTTTCATACCATTCCCTCACCCTAACATATTCTTTTATATTAATTGTTGAATTATAAGCTACATTATAATAAACAAAAAATATTTTAATTATTTTTTCTTCAATTTTTGCATAATTATCAATTATACTATGAAGATTTACCCTATTTATATTATTCAAAAATATTTTATAATAATCGATATTGGTTATGATAAAAGTCAACAAATCGTAATATCCATATGAAAAAAGAGAGTTAAGATTGTTAATATTTGGACCTTCTATGAAAAAATAAATAAAGTCAATCAACATATCACTAGTTTTCATACTATCTTCCTTTCCTATTTCAATAAGAATTTTTATTAATTTGATGATTTGCCCAGTTAAATTCTGAATGAATATAGTTATTTTTTGAGTCAATAAATTATTATCCGATGCTTTTTGTAAACTTAATATATTTGAAATGAAAATAATTATAATTTTTAAATTTGTTTCTTTTTTTCTGAATTTATCTTTCATTTTTTGGTTTTCTGCAGATTTCATGAAATTAATAATTTTTTCAAAATCATGAAATAGATGGTCAAAAACAAAATCTAATACTTCAAATAAATTCATAATTAAAGGTCCCCTTTTCATTAAATATAATTTCTTTCTTTTTAAAACCTTTAAAAATTCTATTAGACTGCCTATCATTAAAAAGAAATCTTCATCATTCTGAATGACATTTCTATTTATTTTTCTTGAAAATAGTTGAATTATCCCTTCTATTATTTTATCTAATTCATCAGATTTTTCATCTATATTATGTGCTTTCGTGTAAGTGAAAGTAGTACTTTCTTTTTTGGACATTCTTTGATATATTATATTATTGCTTCCATTAAATTTTTTAACTGCTGGTTTTTCCTCTAATTCTATTTGTTTACATCTTTGACTTAGTAATTTAAATCCAATTATGTAATATAGAGCACAAGTTTTTACTGAATATCTTGGATACAGATAAATTAATGAAGTTAAAAATGAAAATATAGAAAAATTTTTATACACTGAATTACTATTTATATAATTCAATTTTTCTATTAATTTAAATTGTTCAACAAAAGACAACATTTTTTTATCATAACTAAAATCTGAACCAAAATATAAATCATCAGAATATATTTCATTCATTTTTCTATACAAAAATTTTTTCATTGAATAAATTCTATTAAAATCTTTATTTGTAAATCTTGTTCTTAATAGCATTATAAATTGTTCCATATCATTTTGAATATATTGATCATGAAGAATTTTATATTCTCCTTTATAATAAGACATGATTAATCTACATTCTTCTTTCATTTCCAGCAACATTGCCATCAAATCTTTTTTTGGATAATTCAAATCATTATTAATAATTCTTTCTGTGCAATAAAAGTCCAAATTTTCTTTTAAATTTATATCATTGCATATTTTTTCCATTAAAATTAGATCAATAAATTCATTATCATAATAATAAAAAGTAATCATTTCATTATTCCTTATTTTTGGTATTTTTCCACTTAAAGATGATGTTTTATCTTCACTGCCTGTATTGCTAGCAACTTCTTCTTCTTGTTTTTTTATTGTTCGATTTTTTACAGGGATTTCAATTATTTGATTTTTTAATCGGTATTTATATAATATTATTGATTCAATTAAGATAGATTCGAATTGAAAATTATTTTTGGCATTTTTAATTTTTTCAAATTTTTGGGTATTTAAGGTTGATTCTCTAATATCAATATTTATTTTTTTGGATAATTCACTAGAATTAAAAGTTTTTAATTTTAGATAATTTAAATCCAGCATTTCTTCTTTGGTTGAATTTGAAACTTTGTAATTTCCTAATAATTTTTCTAATTTTTGAAACAAATTTTTGTAATTATATTCTATACTATTTAAAGCATTCTCATTATTATTATTCCTTATTTTTTTCATTGAGTTTCTATCGTGAAGATACAATAAATATATCGATAAATAATTTAAATAAAAACAAAATTTTTCTTTTTCTTCATCACTTTCCCATATTATTTCTTCTTCATAATTATTTTCTGAGTCTATTTTTTCTTGATTTATATTATTATTAACTGAATTATTTTTCATTTGATTTGTTTTATTCTGATCTTTGTTTTTAGATTGCAAATAATTTTGATAATATTTATTAATATTCGAACTATGTTTTCTTTTTCGCTTTATCTTTTTGATTTCATTTGACAAATTGCTTTCATCTGTTAATTCTTTTTCTTCACTATTTTCATCTTTATCTTCCTCATTTAATTCAAATTCTTTCATGCAACTTAAAATTTGTTCATGCATTTGTTCCATAGGATATACTATCTGAAAAAAAGAGTTATAAGAAAATTCATCCAAATCTTCCTCTTTACAAATGAAAAGCAGAACCCTTAAAAGATAAAATGTATACAAAATTTGGAAGATAATTCTATTTTTAGCATTTTCCAAATGAGAATAAATTTTTAATAACTTTGTGAGTATATCTATCATAAATTTTCTTAAATCATCAAAATTTTTTCCACTATTTAAAATCACAATCATGAATGATTCGCAACTATAAAAGCATATTTTTAAAAAATATTTTTCTTCTTTCTTTCCAGTTAAGTTATCCTGATATAAAGTAATTGTATGCAATGAACTCATAATCATTTTGTAATAAAGGTTAAAATATTTTGGTATAGTTTCTTTGAAATTTCTATAAATGTTTTGAATTTCTAAAAAAATTCTGAGAATTTCTTGGCAATATTCCAATTTTATTTCTGGATTACTAATAAAACTATAAAAGTAATCTATCGCTTCTATTAAACTTTGCATTATTTTTTCGAATCCAATTTTTTGGTAAAAATAATCATTTTCTTTATATAGAATCCTACTGAATTTCGGCATACTTTTTAATCTTGCAATACTATTAGAATTCATATTTAAAAAATTTAAGAAGCGACTGGTCATTTTAGCAAGACATTTATTCATTTCTTGAAAACGATTTTTATTAAAATCGGAATCATTAAAACTTAATTGATTGATTAGATTATTATTTTCATCTTTGATTATTTTAATACAATTATCACCTCTTCTATCAAAATCTATTTTAATTCTTTTAATTTCATTTTTTATATCTCTAATATTTCTTTGTACATTTTTGAAATCTTTTAAAATATTATGTCCAGAATATAATGAATTTTTGTTTGCACCTAAATAAATTAATTTTCCAAAAATATAATCAATTTCATAGTTCATCATTAGTTGAATCACAATTTCAAATCTTTTGTTTACTCCATAAACAAAAGGTTTAATATTTTTTAAATTCTTTTCTTTTTGGTTTTTTAATAAAGCAGAAAAAAGTTTTTTGCAATTATTTATATCTATATAAGAAGCTAGAATTCTATTTCTTTTTTTGTATAATTTGTCTATTATATATAAAAATTCCACAATGTAATTAGTATTTTTCTCATCAATTTGAAATTTATCATTTTTTCGATTATTTTTATTATTAATAATAGAAATTATTTCATTTGATGTTAATGTGTCTGAATATTTTAAAGGAGTTGTTATTTTATTATCTTGAATATTATTAATTAATCTATTAATATTCCTAAAGAATTTCATTTTATCTTTAGTATAAACAATTTTGTCATATTTTTTGCAAAAACTGAAAAGATATTTGATCAAAGTATATTCTTCTGGAATTAAAACTTTAAGTTTTTTGTTTTCTCCTTTTTTAATCTTCATCTTCGTTGAAATGGATTTATTATTCTTATTAAATGAATCTAAAAATTCATCTAAATTAATATATTCATTAAAAGTATCACGTATATTGTTTTCATTCTCTTTTTTAATAACTAAAAAATTATCTAAATCAAAAACCCCCTTTAATAAAGATGGCTTTTCCCTTGCAGCAGAATATAAATTATTCAATACATCATTATCAATAAAAGATATTTTCGAAATAAGGTTTTCCCTAATTTTTTTCATGTTTTTTGCAAAAATTTTCACATCGCAAAATTCTCCATAATTTATAAAGTAATTATTTAGAATGTTTAAAATTGTTAATAAACATTCACAGTATTCATTTATGCAAAATTGATATGTTGAATATAAATTGCAAAGGTATCTATTTAAGTTATACACATCTTTATATAATTCTTTGTCATTAATTTTATGAAAATGAGGATTATCAAAATTATTTTTATTAAATGGTTTATTTTTTATAACAGGTGGATTTGTAACTGAACGTCTTGATATTTTTTCGTTAATATTCTTATTCTTATTAAAAATCATATCAACTTGAATATTATGACTTATACTTCTAACAGCAAAATTATTAGCATAATCTGATTCTTTGCTTTCTTTTTTATATCCATAATTATTGTTTTTGTTATTAAATCGAATATTATTATTTATATTATCTTCTTCTAGATCAGTCTTTTCATCAATTGTGCCCATACTTTGATTATTATAAATCTCATTTTCGCTGTCTTCATCATAAATATAATTGAAATTATTAAAATTATTATTAAAACTCATATTTGGCTTACTGAGAAATTTTGGAAAAAATTTATTAAATAAATTAAATGGAATGAATTGTCCTAATTCTGAATCAGGGTCTAATTTAATTCCATCAATCAAATGAATCGATTTATTTTTTCCACCAACTATAAAATCTAAATCTTTTTTTAGGTTTTTTATTCCATTAAAAGAATTGAAGTATTCTGAATAGCATTTTTCTTGAATAAACAATATATTATTAGCATTGAAATTTTCAAAAAATGCCAAAAATGATTTAATAATTTTGAAACTTTCTTCTGCTTTAGTTCTTTTATTGATAGTCTGATCCTTTTGGGATAAATTATTTATTAAAGAATTGCTATTATATTCTTCATTATTTTCAGTGCCTAGCAAATCTTGTAAAAAATTAATCAATTTTTTTTCTTTTCCTTTTTTTTTGTTGTCATTTTTATTTTTTATATCCTGTTTTTTCAAATCATCATTTTCAGATATTAAATTTGAATCCAATGTTTTTATATCTTTTTCTCCTTCTTCTTTTTCTAACTCATTTAAAGGTTTTGAATTTTCATGGGTAATCTCTTGTTTTTCTGTGTTATCAAAATTTTCTGATTCTTTCTTTCGATCAAGCAATATTTTCCTTATTTTACTTTTTTTTTTATTTTGTTCTTCTTTTTTATCCTCATCCTCAAGCCTTTTTAATAAATCATCTTCTATTTTGTTTAAAATGAATTTTGCTTTATTAATATATTTAATCAAATTATATTTGTAATTATATTTATATTTATACTCATTTTCAATTTTTCTCATATGATCTCTAATTGATTCCTTTATTTTGTCCCTATTATGCTTTACTTTATTTAGTTTTAATAATTTTTTATAATAATATAAATAATTATTACTTGTTTCAATATACATCAATATTTTGTCTATTCTGATCAATTTATTTTGACTTTCTTTTTCTGCATATTTTGAATAATGTTTTGAATTTTTAATAGTAAACAATAAATTTAATTTGCCTCCAGTTATATATTCTTGCAAAGCTTCAGAATGTTTTATTAATTTAAATATAAAATTAAGTAAATTGCTTTTATCACGTACATACACATTTTCGGCTAATTCTAAAATAATATCTAAATCTAAAAATATTTTTTCCTTAATTTCTTCATTATTATTTGATAAAAGCCTTAAAAATTCTAAACAGATTGTTATCAAATTTTCTATATTTACCATACTTACTTTATTAGTATTTATTTTTTCATTCAAAGTATCAATTCGATATTTACTTGGATTTAGGGTATCATTTATATTGATTAAAGAATTTTTTAGTGATCTACTATAATTATTAATTCGATTTGATTTTCTTATTTGATACATGTTTTTATTTTTTAATTTCATTTCTTTTATAATCGGTAATAAATATTCTGCTATTTTTCGAATGCTTTTTAAAACCCCATAGTTTTCTAAAATTACTTGTCTTTGTTCTATAGGCACATTTATATCATAATTGTCATCCCTGAATATATATTCAACATTTATCAAATAATTTATAAAAAAAGACAAATTTAGAACTATAACCCTTATCGCATTATCAATTCTAATTTCGTTTTTGATACATTTTTCTAAATAAAAATCAAAATTTTTTATTAATTTGTTCATATAAATAACATGATTTGCTTCAAAAATATCGACTTTTTTAATTTCAAATGTATATTCATTTTCATTTTTTTGAAGCAAATAATATTTTTTTTCTTTATCTAAATTAATTGATAATGGTTGAAAATATTTATTGATTTGCCCAAAATCGAAATTTTTTGTTTCGATTTTGTCTTCATTAAAAACATTTTTAAAAGCAAATTTACCTTTATAACTCATATAATCATTTTCATTATTATTATCATTATCTTGGTTTTCTTCTTTTATACTATAGTGAAATATTTTAAAATTTGAGAAAAGAAAATTATTTTTGATTAAGTTGCCTTCATCGACAAGCTCAAATTCATATTCTGATTCCTCTTCTTCCTTATCCGAGTTTCTCGTTGTATTATCAATATTTTGATTAGGATTATTTTCATCTATTTTTTGTTCTAATTCTTCTATCTCAATTTCGTTTCCCTTTTTTTTCACTTTTAGATACAATCCTAATAACACGTTTTTAATTTTAATCTGTATGTCTCCTTTTAAAGGTACTTTTTCTTTATGGTCTGATAATTCTTCTTCAAGAACCCAAAAAGAATTATTAATTACATGTTTATAAAAATCAGTTTCATATGGAACGAATTTAACTCTTATTTGACTCCCTAAATTTTTTTTATTCGTCTTTAGACTTATCAATCCTTTATTTTCATCATAAAAATAATTATCAGTTTTTCTTTCATTTATTAATTCGTTAGTATCTATTGGCCCTTGATAAATATCATATAATTCTTCTGCATTTATATTCTCTATATATTCAGCACCTAACATTAATTGCTCTTCTTTTTCGCTTACAAAATTATTTTTGCTACTCTCTTTATATAAATTTGAGTTTACAAAAATAATATTTATTATGTGACTTGAATATAATCTATCTTGATAATTAATGTACCAGGATTGATTTAAAAATATATATTTACAATTCATTTTTTTATCTATGGATATTTCTGAAAAATTCTCATAAAAATTGGCATATCCATTATCTAAATCTTCTTCCTTTGCTTCTTCATTTATATTATTAATATTATTTTGATTATTTTTATTGGATATAATATTTTCGTTACTTATATAAAAATTATTTTGACCGATTATTAAAGAATCAATATCATAATCTGGCGGTTTTGCTGAATATGAATTAAAATTAATAAAATAAGATTGATCTTTTTCTTTATTAATACTCAAATAAAATGATTGTACAAATGTCAAATATTCTTGGGAATTCCTTGTTTCATGAATTCTTTTAACTTCAAAAGTAACAGCTTTCTTCTTATTACTTGTTAATCTTAAACTATAATTTTTATTCCCTTCCAAATTTTCAAGAGAAATATATTTTTTACTAATCATATGCTGTAAAAGGAATGGCTTGTTATAGTTAATCCTTTTATCTTCTAAAGATTCTTTAGTGTTATTATTATTAATTTCTTTATTATTATCTTCATCATCCTTTTTTCTTATGTAAAAAAGACTTTCTTTTAAGTCTGAATAATCTGAAAGAGGTACAATACATTTTTTGAAAATTAATGTTTGTTCGAGATTTTCAATTCTTATTAAGTATTTTGAAAATCTATTAATCTTTGTTTCAGATATGGAACTGATGGTGATTAATGAATCATAATAAATATATAAATTTTCTTTAGTTATTTTTTCTTTTGACATTTTTAATTTAAAAATTTAATTTAAACTATTAATATTTATTCCAAATCTAATATAAATTGATTTCATAAATGGGGATTGGGGATTGGGGATTGGGGATTGGGGAT
>NBJL03000546.1:0-20760 GCA_002087855.3 Entodinium caudatum | reverse complement strand
GGCCCAATCCCCAATCCCCAATCCCCAATCCCCAATCCCCAATCCCCAAAAAAAAATCCTAAAAATAAAAAATAAAATTTTATAATAAGTTATGTAAATTTTAACCATTTTTTATTCATTTTTCAATTTTATAAATAACATTAATAATTAATTATTTAAGTAACTTTAGTAATGGCATCCACAACAAGATTAGTGAAATATCCAGGATCTTTTTTATTTTGGTCAAAATCTTGGATTTTAAAACCTTTATTACCTTCTTTATTATATAATGATTGAGCTCTAGAAAATGATTTCTCAGGATTAGAACCGATTTGAAAAGCAGCAACATTAATTTTTCTTTTTGCGCATTCTTTTATATATTCATCAAGTATAGGCCCTTGATTTGGATATTTATCATCTGAAGTATATTCTGTTCCATGAGCTCCTGCATCGGCAATATGAATAATAAGTTTATTTCCATTCCTCCATAAAATTTTTTGTAAACTAATTACATATCCCCCTGCCCAATCTTCTGGTGTATCACCACCTCCAGTTGCCGAAATTTTTTTAACGAAATTTTGGAGATTTTCTATGTCTGAAGTTAAATTAAAATATTCATTTTTATCTTCTTTTGAATCAATAGGATCTCTATAAAATACAGCTCCAAATTTAAAATCATATATCATCAATTGATTTTTTAAAATATTGGCTATATCGACACAGTAAGTTTTAACATTATTAATACTTCCGGTCATTGATCCAGTAGCATCAACTAAATAAATGACGTCAAATGGTTTTTTATGATATTTATAATATTTATTTGGATTTTTGTCTAAAGTAAAATCAACTGCTTTTGGTCTAAATAATTTTGGGTCACCACCAGAATTTGCTCTTCTTTCTGCGGAACCAATGAATCCACTAATATTTTGGAGATATCTGGAAGTTCCATGCTTTTTCATATCTAAGAAAAATTTAGTATACCCACAATCAATAAATATATCTCCTTCACCTGAACCATTTCCTCTATCTAATCCATTATAAAATAAAGAATTTATCCCTCCATCTGAATCTCTTGAAAAAGGAATAAATGGAGTAATATCTCCTATTGCATAAGCTACTGTTGAACCTTCGAATATTTTTTTTAAATTATTTGCTAAAGATTTTCTTTCAACATTATTCACTTCTTGAATTTTACTATTAAACATCTGTTTTCTTTCTAATTTTCCTGAATCATCTGCATATAAAATATTTCTTCCTTGATGATTTCCTCCAATTTTGAATTTTAATTTTTTTCCATCAGGAAAAACTAATTTTTTCAAGAACAAATTTACTTGGAAATTATGAGGATCATTCTCTCCCATCAAAACCAAAGATCCACCATTGTTCCAAAATTGTATAGCGCAATCAACAAATTGTTCAACATAATATGGTGCATTGACATCTCCATTATTGCTAGGTAAATCAGGAACTTCTTGTCCGCTTACAACCCAGAGGGAATTATATTCACATTTATTTTCACTATTTTTTTTGCACAATTCATTGATTGCTTCTTCATAATTTGTAACAACTATAACAGTGTATCCATAATACTCAAGGACTGAAGAAATTGATTCTTCAGCACCTATTCTTTCAGTTACATATTTTGGATTAATCATTTTTTCCTCTTTAGATATTGCTTCACCTCCTTGACTTTTCAAATCACTTGAGAAAAACATTGCAAATAATATTTTTTGACCTGAATAAAAATTTTTTTCATACATGCCTGAATTTTCCCCCTCTGGATTATCACCATCATTTCTTCTTTCTAATTCTGGATTATAAAATGGAAATGATTCTAATGTTATTTTTATACTTGACAACTCCTCCTTTAAATGCTTAAATTTTGGGATAGGTATATGATCTACTAATTTATTACAGTCAGATGTTATTTTTTCAATATTTGGTTCAAGGAAGAAAGATTTCATTTTGTTATCTTTATATCTAGAAATATCTCCAAAAAATAAGGAAATTCCTTCCATCAATTTATTTGGATTTTGGCAATAAACTACTTGCGAAAATAATTTTTCGATACCAACAGGGTAAATACCTACTCCAATACCAAATAGATTTATACCTTTTGAATTACAATTATTAACAACTCCTATAATTCTATCTCTCTGAGATGAAGAATAAAGTCCATCTGTTAAAACAAATATATAATTGGTATAATCTTTTCTTCTAGCTCTATTTAAATTATATGCAGCTTTTATAGCAGAAGCCAAATCAGAATAAGGTTCACCATCTAAACAAGAGAAAAATACAGGCCAAAATGAGGATTTTTCTGAGAGAATCTCATTGGCTGATTTTTCAGAACATAATATTATTGGCTCTTTAATTCTTGAAATAATTATATCTAAGCAAGGAATATTATCATAAGAAAAAGAATTTAATAAAACTCTTAATGTTTGAATAGTATGCATTATACATAATTCATTCAAGCATGATATAGAAGAATCTATCACTAAACTAACTCCATAATTTTTAACAAATCCATCCCTTATTTCTCGATATAGTCGGGGATTTGGAACTTTATTTATAGAATATTTAATTAGTTCTGTTATATCTAAATGAGTTCCTTCTTCAACTAATATAGATAATGTTGGAAGGTTTGGCTTAAATATTATATTTAATGGGCCATTTTTTATTTTTTCCTTTTTTCCCCTAAATTCCTTTACTAATCTTAAAATATTTCTATGAGTTTCGATATCTAATTTATCATATCTTATTATTTTTCCTGTTCTCTGACAAAATAATTTAAATTCCTTTTGATTTTCCTTTTGATTATCATATATAGATGGCATTTTATTTCTTTTAATATATATTTCATCAAATTTTGCTTTATTTAAACTATCATTCAATAGGCTTCTAAATAAATTGATATAATCTGGAGTTAATATTGATGTTTTATCTATAATAAACAAAGATTTAACTTTGGGTTTATTATCTTTATTAGATGGGTCTTTTGCTCTTAATAAAGCTAATGAAAAATTTGTAACCAAATTATCAAGATTATCAATATCTCTGAAATATATTTTAGTTAATGTGACATAGCTTGCTGATTTTTTAGACTCTTCGGCGAATTCCTCCCAAACTTTCTCCAAATATTTTTTATATTCTAGATTTGCTGGCTTTTCCAAAATCTGAGATTTAGTAAAGACAAAGGCAAAAGAATTTTTTTTGTCATTAAATATTTTAGTTTGCCAAGCATTGCTTTTTATTAATTCCTCATCGAATCCATTTGTAAATATATAATACACTCTATTAATAGATTCATCTTTTGGTGGATAATTATCAAGGAAATATTTTATACAAGTGGGAAGCTGGGTAAGATTTCTTTTGATAAAATAACAATCAAATAATTTTTGTAATATTAATTCGTTATGAGGTTCTTCTATTTCTTTTATTCTAACTTTGAAATCACTATCACCAATAAGTGATAAAGTATAAGGGATTTTCAAATAACTCAAAGCATTTGCCAAACCGCAAACCATCAACAAATTGAGATATCTATTTTCATTACTTATCGTCCTTGCTAAATCTAATATTATATTTGCTTCTAATTTATTAAAAAGAATTTCATCTTTTGTATCATTGTTATTAAATTCAGCCACAGTGGAATATATTTTAGAAGTCAAAAATCTACTGTTTTCAATTAAAGATGAAATAGGTAATTGTTCATCTTTTTTTAATTCTGAATCTTCTTTATTATATAAATTTTCTTGACTTGGTTTGAATCCTTTTATTTCTTTTAATGATTCAAATCTAAAGGTATCTTTATAAACTTTTTGCATTTTTTTTATAATATATTTTAAAGCATAATCTTCATTAAACTCTTTTTCCATATTTTCAAAATCTTCTCTTGATACTGGTGAAATAGGATTTTTTAACACTTCATTAGATGCATGGAATGCAAAATTTTTTTTTTCAACTTTTTTTTCCTCGCCTTCATCCAATAAAAACATATCATCATCTACTTTTTCAATATCATTAATTAAATCGCCAATTGGTTTTTCTTCTTCATCATTTTTAGAAAAATTATTATTCGAAAAATTAAGAGTATCATCTATTTCCTTTGAGTTATTTTTTTCAATTTCTATATTTTTGATAGGTTCAGCTTTTAGATTATCTAATTCTATTTTTTTCTTTAAATCCTTCTGGAAATCTTGGCTTATTCTTTCCTCAATAATCTTTTGAGATTCCCATTTATCCTTTTTCTTTATTGGTTCTATTTTTTCAGGTTTAGTGATGAATGCATTTTTAATATAATTTTCAGAATTAATTGATTTTAATGTAGGATTATTTTTAAAATTAATTTCAGCTTTTTTTAATTTTGTTATCATATCTTTAAAAGAAGTTATAAATTCATTAATTTTTGTATGAATTAATGAATTATTACTTTTAATGCTTTTATAACAAGAATATAAAATATTAAAATATTCAATTGAAGTTTTTAAATCTTTTTCATTATTATTTATTATAGAAACTTGTAAAAAGGCTGGAAATATTCTTGTACCAATTATTAATGTGTTATATAATTCTATAAATTTATTAAGTGATAAATTATCTTTATATATTTCTAATTTTATTTCAGGTAATAATATATTTATGGAATTATCTATTTTTAAATTAAGTTTATCTTCATCTGGCATTTCAATATTTCTTTTATAATATTTATCAACGGGCTTTATTTTATTCCAAATAATTAAATATTTTTCTGATTTATCTGAATTATTATCTTTATTTTTCAATAATTGTTTTTTTGATTCATAATTTTTTATACTTTCTGGCTTGTTCTCAATTTGATTTTCATCATTTTTAAAATATTCAAATAATAAAATACTTTGTTCTTTTTTAGCGTCAGGAGGAATCATTTTTATTTTTTTGCCTTGCTTTATAAAATTACTTCTTTCTTCAAAGAAAATTGTTTGCAAATTAGATATATAATTAGATAAAGCAAGGTTTTTATCTTCGTTTCTGACAGAACTTTTATAATAGTTATAATTAAAATCTAATATATCTTGAATATTTTTCGGGAAACTTTTATGTAAATCATCTAAAATATTAAACGTATTATATAATATATGATAAGCTAATCCATCAAATTTTATATTTTCACTTTTAGAATTTTCTTTATATACGCTTATTATTTTTCTAAAAGTTGATAGATAATTTAAAATATTTTTTCTTAAAATTCTTTCACATTCTTTATAATAAACTTCTCCAATTGGATATTTTATATTTGAAATTTCATTATATGTATTTCCAATTGATCTAATTTTTTCCTTCCATGAATCAAAATTTTCCTCAATTTGTTTTTTTATCTCAGTCCAATCTTCGAAATAAATTTCTTGATATAAATATTTGGAATCAACTCTTATCAGAGGAATAAATGAACTATTGTAACAAATAAAAAGAGGAATAAATTCATCAAAATCTTTTTTCAATTTTTTCTGGTATTTAGAATCAGAAATTATTTTTCCAAATTTATTCATATAGTAGAATTTTAATCCATTGATAGGATTTATAAGATATTTATAATCCATTTCAATATATGAACTATTAAAAGGAGTAACATAAAATTTTGTTTTATCAGGTTGATTTTTATCAAGTAAACTCCAATTATCTTCAATATTATTTTTTCCTTTAATTTTAAAATGTTCATAATATTCTTCAGAGAAAACATTATTTTCAGGTTTTAAAAATTTTATCTTGAAATTTATTTTTCTCATATTTATGCTAATAGAAACTATGCAATAACTTTCATTTGGAATTATTGAATTTAAATCTTCGTCGAATTCTAAATTCAAAGAAAATTTACAAGCACCATTTATAATTTTTCCTTTATAATCTGAAATTTTTCCTCCATAGAAAGCATTTGGAGAAACTTTAAACTCTTCGTTTTCTAATGTTGAAAAAAGTAAGCAATTCAGTTTAATATTTTTGTTTTCTTTTTTAAATATTTCTTGAGCATTTTCATTAAGATGAATTACCATTTCATTTTCAACATATTCTTTAGAATAAAAATCATACATCTGAAAAATACTTAAACCAGGTCTTATCCTAGAATCTATAATTAGATATATAATAAAATTTTTATTTATATATAATTCTAGCAAACAATGAAGCCTTGGAATACCATAGTCTTTATGATAAAAATCAATTCTTGGGATTCTTAGTGTAAATGAATTTTTTATTTTAGAATTTGGAAAAATTGGCTTATTAGTTGTATTATTTTCTAATGATTCTGCATTTATATAAAATTCAATTGGTTCATTTGTTATATTATTCAATAATTCAAAGTGAATTTCTTCATCTCCAAGAAATTCATCAACATCTAATTTAAAACAGTGTTCAAATTTAACATCACTAACATAATTAATTTTTTCTTTCATTAATTTATATTCTTTACATGATATTAATACAGATAAAGGTATTGTAGTCAAATTTATTTTTACATTTAATTCTAATTCTTTTCCTGAAATAGTGGCAATACTTAATACAGAATTTATTTGATAGGTTTCTTCTTTTAATGATTCAGGTATTTTTACATATAATTCAATATTTTCTCCACAGTTTATTTCTCTTTTTATAGTTAAATATTGAATCGATTTTTCCTCTTGGATTAAAGAAAATTCATTTAACATTTCTTCTTTTTTTTGTTCTTCTATTTCCTCTTCGCTTTTTTCTTCTTTGAAATTTTGATTTTCAATTTTAGTTTCTTTATAATATTTTATATTGGCTTTCATATCTTCTTTTACAAATGAAATTATATTAATTATATATGGTTTATGATATAAATATGGGCATATTTTTCCTAAATTTAATTCTAGTGATTCATAGCAACATATTAAATTTTTTCCTTCACTATCAATATTAATAATAGGAACACATAAATTTTCTGAATCTTTATTCATTTTTTCTAAACAAATTTTAGAATCTAATAATTTATCTGGTATATCAGGCAAGGAAAAATCTAAATTAAAAAGATTATTATCTTTTATATCAAAAAATTCATATAAAATATCTTTAACATTATTATTATAATTATAATAATAACAATCTAATTTAGAATAAAACTCAGAAATTTCTTTTTCTAATTTTTTTGATAAATTATTCACATTTTCATATTTATCTTTATTTATTTTTTCAAATTCCTTTTCATCTAATTTTAGCATTTTTAGAATCAAATTTAAACGTGGAATCAAAAGTTGAATTTCCCTTTCAAAATCCTCAATAATGGAACTATCATTTATTTTATTTTCTTTTATTTTTTTTAAAACATCAAATAATTCACCCGACAAATCCATTAATCCATTTATATGATCTGAAAATCGCTCCACATTATTCTCTGCTAAAGAAATTACAGGAGGATTTTTTACATCTTCTTCTGTTGGAACTGTGGTATTATCTTTGATAGCTTTTTGAATTTCTTCTTCATTTTCAATTTTAAATTTTGAAGCTATATATTGTTTTGCATTTTTGAATTGAATAAAATTATTTTCCTTTCCATCTTCTAAATCAACTATTTCCTTAATCTTTTTTTCTTTCTTTTTTATTTCTTCTTCATGATCTTTTTCATCCTTTGGGATTTCAGCTTTTTTATCAGCTTCATTTTTTAATTCAGGGTTTAAATTTTTTTCTTCCTTAGTTTCTTCAATAATTGAAAGTTTAAATTGTTGTTTTAATTCAATATCCTTTTTATCGGTAATAATATATATTTTTCCTTCATGAGTTTCGTGATTTGTTATAACTTTTTTATCTGAAATTAACAAATTGTAAGGTTTATCTTTTATAGTTGAAAAATCGTAAGATAATTCATAATAAATTAATTTTTCTTTTTCTTCTGATTCTTTTATTCCTTTGCCTAAATATTTTGATATTTCTCTTTGTAAAAAATTCAATTTTTCAAATTCATCTTCAGATAATTGTTTATTTGTGAATTCTTCAGAATCTTTTTTGGAAATTATTTTTTCAATAAATGAAATATTTTCTGGAATATTTTTTCTTAAATCTTTAAATTCCGAAATTAACCTCTGTTCATATTTATATTTCTCATTTTTGAACTCAATATCAAATAAATCTTTATTTATATCTTTAATTTTTGATATGAAATTTTCACTTAATTCTTTAATTTCGTTATTAAAATCATTATTTAAACTATATATATTTTCTTTATCCATAATTTCAATAAATTCTTGATTTACATAATCTCTAATTTTTTCATAAATGAATTTAGAAGGATCTTTAGAGAATTTCCCAATTATACTTTTTTCTTCTTCTTTTAAATTTTCATCATATATTTTTTGTATATTATCATCAAATACATAATTTATAATTTGATTAAAATATTTTTCTATCTCATTTCTTGCAAAATCTTTCAAATTTTTTCCTGACAATACTAAATTATTAATTAAAGAGTTGAAAAAATGAAAGAACAAATGAATTTTTGGTTCTAATATTTTTGATGAAATATTTTCAAGTATTAAATTTAACCATTTTATATTTAATGGTTTTTTATTTTTTAGACAATTTGATATATTTTCCTTTATTTTTTTAATAATATTATTTCCTACATTTTTATCAACTAATTTATCTTTATCATATTCTATGCAGTTTAATGATGATATATTTCTTAATATATAAAGCCAAAATGGAAGATAATCTATTTTTTTATTTTTATTTTTATTTATATCTGCTATAATTGATTCATTTGAATTATTAATACTTTTAAATAATTTATCTATAAATTCTTGGTTGTTATTTATATAATAAATAAATGATGGAGAAAATAAATTTCCATTTTTTTCTTTTATTTCTTTTTGTTTTTCAAATATATCTGAACAAGTTATTAATTTATTTTTATCTAACAAATTATTTAAGTCATCTAATTTGAACTCATTCTTTTTTTTTTGTTTTAAGCATACTGCCTCTCTGAAAAATTTAATAAATTTTAAAGTTGAAGCTATTATTTCTAATATTTTACTTTTTGGTTCTTTTTCTTTTTTTGATTCATCAAAGAGAATTTCATCTATATTTAGATAATCTTCGGTCAATTCCCTTCCACAAATGTTTTGATAAAATAATTTTCCTATAAATTCTGAAAGTTCTATCATATGTTTATATTCTTTTTTCTTAAATATTTGTTCAGGAATTTCAGTCAATCCTCCAAAATTACAATTAACTTCATCAAAAATTTCTGTTAATTTATATTTATTTTCTTTTTCATATTTATAAAACAAATAAAAGGCATCTATTGGTTCAAAGTATGGAATTTTTATTTTTAAATTTTTGGGATATTTATCAGATATTATATAACTAAAATAATATTCTTCATTCGATATTTCTCCAAAATAATTCACCTTGGAATTTAAATCATTAACAAAATTATTAATAATATTTAAATCTATTTGATAACTTCTTATTTTTGAAATTAAAATTCCCCTGAGCATTTGCATAACTTTTTCTCGATCATTAAAAGATAAATACTTATTATTTTGGTCAATTAATTCTAATTTTTTATCATTTATAAAATTTAATATTGGTTCTAATTCACTTTCCTTATATAATTTCATTGTTAATTCTATATAATTTTTTTCACTTATATTCTGATCTAATAATTTATTTAAATTGTCTTCAATAAAAGAATACCAAAAAATCAATTCATTCAACTTATAATTTTCATTTTCAATTAAATTTATATTTTTTTTATTTGGCAAATTTATTACATCAAATATTTTTTCATTTTCATGCTCGACTAAACTTATAAAGGCATTTACTTTATCTTCTATAACTTTATATGATTCTTCTTTAGGATTTTTTATGAATTTATTGATTTCTTCTTTTAAATTATTTAATGTCCTAATAAATGAGAATGAATCATTTTTAACTTTATTCTCAATATTTTTCGAAAGAGTCAAAGCATCTTCTACTAATTTTTTGGTTTTAGCATCTTGAATTTCTTTCTCTTGATAAAAATATATCAAATTTTTCAAATTCAGTAATTTGGCTTTATAAGTTTCAATTTTAGCTTCTTGCCAATAAATTTTCAATTTATCTAAGTCCTTCATTTCTTTATCTAATAATAATAATTCTTCTTCAAAATTTATATTTAAAGATTGAAAATATTTATAATAATAATCATTATTATTAATTTCATTTTTTTCATCTGATTCTAAATTATAAAATAGCATTCTATATTTCCAAATAATACTTTCTGATTCTGATTCACAAAAAAAAGAAATTTCTGACGTATTTTTAATAAGTTCATTGAGATTATTTATTTCTAAATTATTAAATTTTGACTTAAATATTTCCATAACATCTTTTTCTAAAAAGCAACAAGATTTTTCCAAATATTCTAAAACATGTGGATATTTATCAGTTAAGTTTATTAATAATGACCAAATTCTACTTACTAATGTAGATAAATTATCTTTGAAAAATTTTGAAGTTTCTAATTGATAGCTATTTATCTCATCGTCGCTCTTTAAAGGATCTTCTTTATATAAATCATGAAAATTCTTTCTTATCCAGTCAAACATGCATTTTGTATTTTCTTCAGAACATATTTCAAAATAATATATTGGATTATCGTTTTTATTATCATCAAAATTTTTTATATTTCTTTGATAATATGAATTTTTTGAGAGAAGTAAAGATTTTTCTTCATTGAGAATAAAATAAGGTTTAACTTTTTGATCTTGATTTTCTTCAGGAAAAACTATATCATATCTTTGATCTTTGATTCTTACTGAAAAATTGTATTTTTTGATATATAAACAATGCCAAAAATAAATATAGTAATTTGAATATTTTAGTTCACCTTTCTTCAAGTCATTATTATGATATGGATAATAATAATGTATTATATTAAGAGTTTCTGGATTTTTAAATAAAAATAAAACCAAATCATCAAAATAAGTTTTTGTTTTATGTTCTATTAAATTTAATAATTTTTGAGAAAGCTTGTTTGAATAAGGAGTAAATAATTCATATTTCAAATCCGGATTATACATTATTCTAGAGTTTTCACTTTTTAATATTAAATTTAAAAATCTCATTCGTAGTAAATAATTTTTTATATCTTTATTCTTTAACAAATGATCATTATTTAATTCCAAATGATCCTCAGTCCCTTTTACATGTTTGAAATTATTTAATATATTTTCATAATTATTTTTAATAAAATGGATTTGATAAAATCTATTTTTAATATCTTGATCAATATATTGAGTATTATCTAGTAATTGAATCGTATCTTCTAAATTAATATAAATGGATCGCAATTTTTCCTTATTAATTGGTACTTTCAAACAATAATCCAGGAATTCCTTAAAATCAAATTCTCTATATTCAATTTTTTTTCCAGCATAATTTTGAATATATATTAAACATTCGACAATTTCTTTAAATTCTTCAGCAAAATTTAATTCCTTTTCAACTTTATAATGCTGTTCTGGTAAAGATTTTAATTTATCTAAAGTTTCATCTAATAATTTCTCCTTTTCTTCTTGAGAATAATTAACATATGATCTCCAATAATAATTATCGAAAATGCTTTGAAGCCAAGATTCTATTGATTCATCTGAAATTTTTTCTTTATTTCCAAAAAAGTTTTTAAAGTCATTTAAAATGAAGCATAAATTCCTTGAGGTAAAAGGTGCATTTCCTGTGACTAAATCCCTATTATCTCTTGTTTTTTTTACTTGATCAATATGATATTTAGCTATATAAAAGCTTAAATTAGACCATAAAAATCTATTTTTATCTTTGGTATTATTCAATATATTATTATATAACATTATTGTTGCATCTCTACTATTTGAATCCATTGAAAGCAAGGTAAATTTTAAACATTTATTAAATAAAGATTGATCGATTTTTTTTGCATTTTTGGATGAGGGATTATATATTATGAATAATTTAAAATTTGGATTTATGTTTGACGAATTGAAATTCAGATCTTCTTGACCAGATTCAAAGACATTTAAAGTTGGAATTTCTCCACACAAAGAACTTATTTTTTCAGAAATTTGAGTATTCGCCAACTCAATACCATCTAAAGCTATCCAATTTCCATTTCTTATACAGTTGATTAATTCGGAATCTTCATGAATAAATCTATTTAACGGGGATTTTAATATAGTTAATGTATTTTTTGCTTTTTTATATTCTTTTATTTGATTTTCATTTAACTTACCTGATTTTAATTTTTTCTCAATTTTTTTTTGGAAATCAGAAAAATCTTTTGGAGTCATATCCTTTATTTTTTTATCTTTTATTTTTAATAAATTTAAAATATTTTTTAATTGTTCTTTCTCATTTTTATCAAATTCTTCTTTTCTTATAGATTGTCCAGTGAATATTGATAATCCAGAATTAGAATTTAATTGATAAAGGCTTAAATCTTGACCTAAAATTTCTGCTAATAATTTTATTATAAATGATTTACCAGAAGCAGTTAAACCTTGAATTATTGGAGTTTTTTTAGCAATAATACAACATATTAAGAAAAGGAAGCATAATTTTTCATTTAAAGTCATCGTATTAAATTCATTGATTAATTCTTTTGTTTTTATTTTATTTGGGTTTTTTATTTTTATTTGTATTTGATTACCTTTGCTTTTTGGTGATAATTTGAAAATCAAATGTTTTTTATCTCCATCATAACTAATTACTGGATTGAATAAATTAAATAAAAAAGGGTTTAAATTAAGTTCTTTTTGAGATTTATAAATGTTTTCTATTTTATTGAATTGATAATTGAAAATAAATGTCATAAATATTGTTTTATCAAAATTTTTTATAGATTCTCTCAAGGAAATGTATTTCCTAACTTCATATAAAGTCAGAGGAAATTCATCAACTCCATCTTTAGCTATTTTTTGGGCTTTTATAAAATAATCGATGAATTCATCTTGCTCCCTTTTAGGTAAATTAGCTGATTTAAAAAGATTAGATATGATATTTCTTATATCAAATTCTGATGGATCTTCCATTATAAAATATAATGAATTATTTATTATATTACTAGGTAATTTTTCTCTTGTAAAATCATCAGAAGGATTGAATATGGATATTAAATTCATATTTCCTTTAATAATTTTAGAACCATCAGGTAATAATATATTTGTGCCCTTTTCACCATAAATAGAATTTAATATTTCTAAAACTGCTGGAGTTGCTTTATTTATTCCTTCAAAAACTACTAATTTATTAGGATAATTATCTTTACATTCGATTGCATTACATAAAGGTGTTTTTGAATTTACTAAACTAAAATTACCTTTTTCATTTTTTTTAAATATTGTTTTCAGTAATAAATCATCAGCTTTGGTAGATTTTGAAATTTGTATATGAACTATTTCTAATTTTGATATTTTTGAATAATATTCTATTGCTAATTTTTTTCCTTGTCCATAACCACCTTCTAAAATTAATGGTGTTTCGGTAGTTAAACTAAAATGAATTGCATCAATAATTTCTTTCATTTTACGAGTGAATATCAAATTATAATTTTCTTTTATGGATTTTTGTTTTTCCTTTTCCTTTTTTTCTTCTTCTTTCTTTTCTTTCTCATCTTCTTTTTTTTCTTTAATCTTATCTAACTCAGGATTAAAATCCTTTTTTAAATTATTCAATTTTGATTTTATATAAGTATCTTTTATCTCTATAGGAGAATTATCAAATTTATCATCATAATATTTTTTAACATCGAAAAGTTTGTTTATTTCATTTATTTTTTCTTCTCTTTTTTCATTTAGACCCTTTAATAAATAATATAAAACTAATTTTAAATTTTCTTGATGAGTATTTTCCCTTAATTTATCTAAAACCTTTGTTATTTTAAGACAATTTATTTTTTGGGATAAATTCATCGTTGTTGTTTCAGGAAATAACGAATAATATTTTTCTAATGAAGTATTTATCGTTTCTATATCTTTTATATCTCCTTCTTTATTTTTTAATACTTTTAACTCTTCTTTTTCATTATATTTATTAACATATATGACAGTGAACCTCGACAAAAATGCTTCTGAAAGTGATGTTTCTTCACCTTCATCACATGTGGCTACAATTCTTATATCATTACTAAAGCTTATTTCTTTATTGCTTTCTTTTGTAAAAGAGTTTTGAATATCTTCATTTAGCGTGATTTTTTTATTTCCTGTCAGAGCCTCGTTTAATCTTTCTAAATTTTCTGTTTTTACTAAAGTGATATTTTTTAATATCAAATTACTTCCTTTTATCCTTGCTGAGATAAATATACCAGGTTTAAACTCAATCACCATATCAAATAAATTTTTTTTATTTATTTCTGTTTCAAATAATTTTTTTTTAAAATTATCCAATGCATAATAGAAAGTATCTCCTTTTTTAATGCCTTTTTTTATTGTTAATTCTTTTATTTCATCTTTTATTTTGTTTTTGTTAGCTTCAAAATTTTCCAAATCTTTTAATAAAATGCCAATATTATTAGCTTGAAGTATTTCATATATTTGCATCAAATAAAAATACTTTGCTTTTTCAGTTGTTAATAAAGTTGCAGAACCTATAAGTTGGGATATTGTTGTTTCAGAATTTAATGAAATAACATCGCTTTTCCCATTTAAAAATAATGATTTTGCTAAAAATGTTTTATAAGAACTTGGACCTGATAATAAAATAGGTTCATCATCGCTGGAAATTAATATCTTGAATAAAGAATTTAAAAAGCTTGGTAATCCATTTATTGATTCAAAAATTTTTTTGTCATAATTGCAATAAAAGACAATTATTTTACCTTTAACAATGTAAATTTTATCATCTTTTGTTTTTATGGAAGGTTCATAATTATATAAAGCCAATAAATTTTCTTTTTCTTTGATACTTAATTTAAAAGTTTCTGAAATTAGATCTACAACAACAGGTAATCTTTCACTTATTGAAGAATCATTAATGGAAGATACAATATAAAATAAAATATTTTCTATAATACTCAAATTCTCATAATACTTTGGATTTAATGATTGCTTATTTATTCTGGCAAATAATTTAGATATATCTCTTAAGGACCATGGAGTTAAGAATTCCTTTTCATTTAAATTCATCATTAAGTCGCCACATAATTCAGCATCCTTTACTGTTAAATTTTTTTCTTTTATTCCTTTGAATAATCTCCCATGTATACTTTGACATATTTTTTCAATATCCTCTTTTATTCTATCCGGATAATTTATCACTTTAATTTTAACCTTAATTTTTTCAGGTAAATCTTTACGACCAAACGTATCTTTACTATTTTGGCATATAATAAAAAAGAAATCAGGATCTATTGAAATTTTTTTTTCAATTCCAGGAATAATTATATCTTCATCGAACTTTAGCTCTAATACAGGAGTAATAGACTTCATACAATCTTCAGATGAAATATTAAATTCATCCCCGATAAAAACATTTCCTTGTTTTATAGACTTGGTCAAAGTTCCATCTTTAAAAATTAATTTTTCATTTTTTAAAGAATAAGTACCATAATAATCACTAGGTCTTGTAAATTGATTAAAAGTATGCATATAAAATGGGGATTCATATTCAACTCCTATAATAATTTCTCTTATATATGAAAAGGCCCTTGCTCCTATTGTTTTTCCGATTCCTGGAGGACCAACTACACATAAATATTGGTTAATTAAGGAGCAAGCATAAATTTGAATCATGAATCTCTTTAAACTTTCTGACTTTTCAAAATAATATTCCTCATCGCCTAAATCTTTTACTTGTTTATTTTTTTCTATTAATTCATCAATCAATTTTTCCTGAATTTCATTATTATTTTCTGATAAATATTGTTCAAATAATAATTCAAAAGAGAAATCAATAATTGATTCCAAAGATATATTTTCATTATCTTTAAATTTATTTATGAATATAATACAAGTTCGACAAAATTTATTAATTGATGACATTGTTAAATATTTTTTTGAATTTTCATCAACTTCTTTATCAACAAAAGAGCTTACTGAAGTAGAATCATCAACTGATTCATTTGGGTTTTTCTCTTTTGATAATATATTAATTTTGGCCATTATTAAATTTATCATTTTATCAGTGACTTCAATTGTTTCTTTTATTTTTGAAAGCTCTATATTACCTTTTTGATTCAAATTTTCAAAAGGATCTTTAATATCATTCAAATTATATTTTTCTTTAATGATAACTTTTCTTTTAGGTTTTCCTTTCCTTCTTTCATAATTATCATGACATTCTTTTTGATATTTATCACACAAAAGTTTGATTAATTCTTTAATTTTTGAATCTTTTAATCCTTTTAATTGATCTTCTAAAACAATGACTTCAAATCTATTAACAAATGCTGGAGATATTTGATTTATTTTTTCAAAATTTGCTGTGCAAATAATTCTAAAATCTTTATCAATATTAATTTTGGGATTAGAGGAGTCTTCAGGAACATCAAATTTTTCTTCTTCTTTGCTATTCTTTTTATCCAATAATCCATTTAATCTTTCAATGACTCTTGAAGGTGCTTCATTTATAGAATCAAGTACAACGCAATTGCCTTCTTTAATTGCATTATATAAAAATTTCGGCTTGAATTTTATTAATCCATTATCTTCTCCCGAAGAATCCATTATTTTTTGAGAACCAATAAGATCTGAGCATTCCAAATTTTTTGTGCAAAAACATATAAATGATTCATTTATCCTTTTTTCTTTTTTATCTGAATTAAAATATTGAGAACACCATTGAGCAACTTGTGTCAAACCACTTTCATTATTTCCTACAATAATGACATTTCTTTTATTTCTTAAAGCTAATAAAACACTATTCACCGTTTGAAGTAAAGATTCATTGCTGAAACATTTTGGAAAACTATAAGGAAGCAACAATTTTTTTTCTTTTTCTGGGTTTTCGAGAATTTCCTTGAATTTTAATTTTAATTTTTCTTTCATATTTTGCCTGAATCTTCCACCATAAATTGTCATTATTACATCATAGAGATCTTCACCATTTGAAAGACATTCTATAACCGATTCAATTTCTCTTATAGTAAAGCATTGAATATCAGCTTGAGAATTAGTTTCTTCTGCCCATTTATAATGTAGTTTTACTATATTTTTTATTATTTTACTTCTCTCAGATTTATGAGCTGATTTTAAATATCCAATATTTTCGGCAATACCTAAGGCAATTTCTTCCATTTCTTCTTTTAAAATATCAGGAAAATAAATTTTTTGAAATCTTGATAAAAATTCCGGTCCTAATTCTTGTCTTTTTCCGGCAAAAGCTCCTTTATTTGGATTCTGAGTAGCAACTAATGCAAAATTTGGATTTTTATCAAATTTCAAAAGACATTTACCATTTGTTTCTACGCTTAAAAAGCCATTATCCAAAGATTGTTGTATGCATTGAAGCACATTAGCTGGTGCCAAATTTATTTCATCGAATAATAATATTTTGCCTTCAACATAAGCTTCAACAAAAGGTCCATTTTGTACAATTAGGCCTGTAAATGAATTTTGATCGCTAACATATTTTGCTATAATATCATCAATTTTCGTCTCAGCACTTAAATTGTATCTTATTAACTCTCTTTTTTTTTCTCCTTCTTTCCTAATAAATTTTTTGATATAATTACATGCAGTTAATATAGTTCTTGTTTTAGAAGTACCGGTATTTCCTTCAAATAATACAGGTATTCCGTTTAATATATAATGAATTAATAAGGCCATTCTTTCCATTGATTTTTCGGTCAAAATAAAACCTTGTTTTTTGAAAAAATTTTTCTTTTTTTCATCTGATTTAAATTGGGCTTTATATTTTTGAATAACTGATTCTGATTTAGGAAAATTATCAATTATTTCTTGAACTAATTTTTGGCTTAATTTATTATCATTCTTTTCATCCATTAAAAATTTACCACTTTGATTTTTTGGAATTAATTTCTTAACTGATGTTTTAATTTTATTAATTGTTTTAGAATGTCTTATCACATTTTCTTCTTTCCTTTCTTGGTTTTCAAAAATTAAACTTAAAGATTTTTGTTCTTCTAAACTCTCATTTTTTGAAGAAGAATTTTCAATTTGATTTATACTTTTCTTTAAATCTTCTATAATTTCCTTTGTATCTCCTTCTGACCCAGATGATGATGTTTTTTCTTGTTTTTCTTTTCGTCTTTTTTTTTCTTTTTCATTTTCTTTATATGTAACTGTTGATTTATATCTTTTTTTATTTTTTGGAGAAGAAGATCTTGATGGTGAAGAGGAAGAATTTTTATCTGAAAAACGATTTTCTCTTTTGTTAGATTTAGAATTAGAATCAGAACTTGAATAATCCTCATATTTTTTCTTTCTATTTTTTCTATGATGAATTATATGAGATCTTTTTTTATTCGATTTTCTTTTTGAATCTTCAGACTCTTCTATATAATCACTTCTTTCAATACTTTCTGAATTTGAATCATCCTTATTTGATTTTTTATTATTATAATGCTTTTTATGTCTAGAAGTGTGTTTTTCTTTGGTATATTTTTTATCTGACATAGAATCTGATTCTGATTTATCTTTATGTTTCTTTGATTTTTTATGGATTTTTTTGCCTTTCTTTTTGTCAATTTTTCGCTCTGATTCACTTTCACTATTTTCTTCATCTTTTTGTTTATATCTTTTTTTCTTTTTGTTATTAACCTGTTCTTCATCACTTGAGCTTTCATATTCATATTTTTTTATTTTTCTTTTTTTATATTGCCTTTGCTTTTTCCTTCTTTTCTTATATTCTTCCTCATTTTCACTATCTTCACTTTCTTCACTATCTTCGCTTTCTTGCTTATATTTTTCTTTTACTCGTTTTTTATGTTTCTTATTTTTTTTATTCCTATATTTTTCTTCCTCTTTTTCTTCTTCCTCTTCTTCTTCTTCTTCCTCTTCTTCTTCTTCCTCTTCTTCCTCTTCTTCTTCTTCTTCATCATAAGCTTCTTTTTTATATTTTCTATTTATTTTTTCTTTTCTCTTTGTCGAATATTTTTTCTTTTTATCATAATCTTCCTCTTTATTTTTTAAGGATCTTTTTGAGTTTTCTTTTTTTCCTTTTTTATTTGTCTTTTTATGATTATTTAAATTTTTTATTTTAGAATATTTAATATCCTTTTTATTTATTTCTTTACCTTCGTATTCTATATTTTTATGCGCTTTATTTTTTTTAGCAACATTTCCTTTATACTTTTCTTTTGTTTCTGGTTCAAATGATTCTTGATTTGTTTCATATTTTTTATCTTTACTTTTGGTTTTATTGGAATCAATTTCTTTGCTTTCAATTTTATTTTTTTCTTCAGTTTGAATTGGATTTTCCTTATCTTCAATGTTTTCTTTTACTTTATCTTCTTTTTTATGAGCATTTTTATTTGCTTTTTTTTCTGTTTCTACTTCTTGTGTTATTCCTTTTTTTATAGGTTGTTCATTTAAATTGTCTACTTTTTTATTTTCTTCATTTTTTTTACTTTCATTATCTTCATTTTCAAACTCTTTTTCTTTTTGTTCTTTTTTATCAAAATTATTAGTGACATTTTGATTGCTTGTATCTGAAATATTTTTTTCATCTTTTAATTTTTCATTTTTTGATTTACCAGTATCTTTATATTCTTCATTATCTTCATAATTCAAATCTTCATTTTTGATATTATTTTTATCTTTCTTTTCAATATATTTTACTTCTTGCCTTTTATTTCTATGCGGTTTTTCATCATTATCACCATCGGAATCTTCTTCTGGTTCAATTTCAATTATTTTTTTTGATTTATCGTTTTTTTCATCCTTCTTTAGTTTATCTTCTGAATCTCGCTCTGAATTTTCATTTCTTTTTATTTTTCTTTTTGATTTAATCTTGTTATAATTTTCTGAATCTTTTTCATAAATTTCGTTTTTGTTCTTTTTTGATTTTCCTTTTTTATTGGCTTCTTCTCTTTCTTTATCAATGCTATCAGATGAATTATCTTCTTCTTTAATTTTTTTATTTTCCTTCTTTTTTTTGCTAATTTTATTTCTTGATTTTTTATTAGATTTTTTTTTAGATTTAGAATAATCATCTTCATCCTCTTCTATTTCTGATTCTTCAAGATTATCGGTTTCATCTGAGTCTTCCTCGGATACATCTTTTTTTTTTTTTTTTTTTTTTTTTTAAGAAAGGATTTATCAACACTTATTTTATTCTTATCTTCTTCCTCTAAATTAACATTTCTTTTTTTCTTTGAAGATTTTTTATTTGATTTTTTAGAAGGGTTTACTTTTTTATTTTTATTTGATGTTTTATGCTTTTTAAATTCATTCTTTTCCTTTTTTGATTCTTCACTTTCTTCACCTTCAGATTTTGATTGTCTTTGATTTTCATCTTCTGAAGGGCTTTCTGATTCTTCTTCATAATCCTTTCTTTTGTATTTTGTCTTATGAGATTTATTTTTATTTGTTTTTTTTGGTTTATAATTTTTATCTTCTTCCTCATCACTTTCTTCATTAGAAGATATCTTTTTAACTCTATGTGACTTTGTTTGCTTGGCTTTTTTTTGTTGAGATTTTTTATAATCTCTTTCATCAGAACTTTCACTTTCACTCATTTTATATGTCGAATAATATTTAAATCAATTATATATTTATTTAATAAAATTTAATTTAACAAAGATTTTTTGTTGAATAAATATTTATAAAATTTGGGGATTGGGGATTGGGGATTGGGGATTGGGGATTGGGGATTGGG
>NBJL03000539.1:0-12452 GCA_002087855.3 Entodinium caudatum | reverse complement strand
CCCAATCCCCAATCCCCAATCCCCATTGTTCAGTTAAAAAATTATTCAATTCAAAAAATTATTAAAAAATAATTAATTTAAAAAATTAGCTAATTATTTTAAATAATGAAAGAACAAAGAAAATAAGCAAACAAACACAAAAATAAAGATTAATTATCATCTTCTTGTTCTTGAATGACAACAACCCTTTTTGGATATTTAATTTTTTTCTTAGCTTTCTTAATATCAGAGCGATTTATTTTCACATTCTTTTTCACATTTCTTTTCTTTTCTTCCACTTTTTCCTCTTCGACCTCTTCTTCTTTTATTTTATTATTATTTTTATTTTCATTGACTATTTCATCTTTCATTGACAATCTATTTCTTACTTTGATATCAGTACTAAACATTGTCTTTCTTTTCTTTTCGGCACCTTTATTATTATTACTTTCAAATAATAATTTAAAAGATATATCAGAGAAAAACCTTTTTTTTCCATTATATAATCCTATAAATGAAACAATATCAATATTAGAGAAAGATTTAAGTTTTCCTAAGCAATCATTTATATTTATTTTATTCTCTTTACTAAATTTATTATTTGGCTTTATCTGATTATCCAATAATTGAATATTCAATATCTCGAAATTGGAGTAAAATTCAATGAATTTAAATTTACCAATTTTTGGCTCTAATTTTTTCGGTAATTTTAACTTTTTATTTTCTATACTTATATTCTTATCCAAAAATTTTTTCCAGCCTTCATTATTTATATCAGTTAATTGCTCCTCAGAAAAAATCTGATATTTAATAAACAAGAATCTAAAAAGGAATAGATACAATCCTGATTTGAGATAATTATAAACCAAATTTATATCCATTTTTTTGATGCTTTCATCTTCTTTATATTGTTTAAACTTTGCCTTAAATACGCAAATGTTATTTTCGTATTGGATAAATAATTTATCATATACTAAATAAACTTCATCGGCATTTTGAAATTTAAAATCGCCTATAAGTTTCGCAACGAATTCATAAAATTCGAAAGAGTTCAAACATTTCTTTAATTCATTATTTGCTGAACTGGAAGTATCAAATGATTCTTCTATATTCGATATTTCTTGCAAACATATTAAATATTTTTCTAATATTTTCTTTTGGAATTTAATCTTTTTTTTGTTGATTTTATAAAAAAGAAGTTCGAAAATATTTTCATTTGAGGATTTATATTCTTTGGTATCAGGATCTATTATTTTCACAAAGCTGTTGATTAATTTAGAATTGCCATATTTTTTTTTCTGGAAATAAAAAGCTTGCTTGAGTCCTTCCCCGAAAGCATTAAGAGTTTTTTCTTTAGAAATAGAAAAACCTTTTTCAATAATATCAACAGCAACACATCTAATTTCATTAATGCAATCAAAAAGAGAAGCGAAAGCATATGGAATTATTTTATGCACGTTTAAATTACCTAAATCAATTATTAATTTAATTAAATGAATTGCTTCTAATCTCACAACGTCACAATTTTCTTTGACTAAAAGTATATTTATTTTATCAATAAAATTCTCGAAAAATAAATGCACAATCCCAAAATCAAAACTATTATCTTTTTTTAATCTGGATTCTTCGCATTTGGTAGCCATGTCTTTAAATAACCTATTGAAACTTTGCAACACAATAATTTTTTCATCAATAATTTCCATGTTATCAAACATTGTCTTTATTATTTTATCACTCTTTAAAAGATATGCAGGAAATCTTACCCAAAAATATGTGAAACTTTGGAAAGCCTTTGTCGATAATGAATTCGCCATGTTTAATAGTAAAATATTTTGCTCTGTTTTTTTCTTTGTTTTTGGGATAATAACATCGTATTTAAATAAATAATAAAAAGAAAGTAAATCAAAAATTACCTCTGTTATTGTTTCTAAATTCGGATAGATATTATTAAATGTGTTTAATATTTCTGAATCGGTTAAGGAATAAATGATATAAGAAAAAATTGTGAGGGATTTACTTATAATATTTTCTTGGGTATTTATAATTTTATTTTCATCCTCTTTTAATTTTTTAAGGAAAGTGAAATTCATTAAGGCAAATTTTTCTATTTTAATAACATCAATAACTCCATTTTTAATCATGTTAAAATAAGTTTCCAACGCAGAAAAAGTAATTATGGGTGCTTTATTCATGATTATATTTAATAATAAATTTTCAATTTTGCAAAGCGTTTTATATTTTATCGAAAAGGTATCGTCATTAATAATTATACTATTTTTTATTCCTTCATTTTTATCATCGAAGTAATTATTTATTATCATACAAGAAAGTTGAATAATGCGATTATTATGGAGAGGAATATCACTATTATATTCTAATAAAGAACAAAAATATTCAATATATATTGAAATACTCTTCCTGAAATATTTAGTCATAATTTGCACAAGATTTAATGCATGGATAAATTCAATTCTTTGTTGTATAGATAATTCTTCTGTTATATTTTCATTGTTATTATTACTATTAATATTGCCTACATTTATTATATATTTTTGCATAAGATAATCTATCACAATATCATAAGTGTTTATTTTATCATAAATATTTTCCAGTAAAAGATTTAATTGGGTTGATAGATAATTAGAATAATTTCCGCTTATTTCTTCACTTCCCGAAAAAAGTTCTATTATTATATTCAAGAAATAAAAAAGTAATTCATTTCTTGTTGAAGCATTATTCTTAAATATTTGCACAAAGAAATCATAGATAATACTTTTGATTTTATCGCTTTCTGAGTTATCATATATTTTATTTAAGAATATTAGTATAATAGATTTAAGACTGTCTCTTTCTTTTTCATAGAAAACTAAATTAGATAAAGCCTTAATTGCTCTTTTTCTTATAATAAAAGAAGATTCATTAATATTATTATATAATATATATATCAAATCCGTTCTTTTAATTTTTTTTTTTTGATATAATTTAAATAGTAATTCAAAACTATATTCTCTTATATTCAAACTCGAATCGCATAAAAGAGGACCTACAATTGACACAGATAAATTTTGGAATATATTTGCTTCTTTATCGATATCAATAAATTTTTCTAATATTTTCATGCATTGATATTTTATTTGCCAATTTTGGCTTTTGTCTGAAATTAATATTTCTAAAACCTTCCAATGACCATTGAATAAAAAGTTTATATAGAAATGAAAGAAATAAAAATACTGGATGGTTTTTTCGTCAATATTTATATCTTGATGTAAATTAAATACACGTTCTTTTTGTAACTTGAAGAATTGTTCCAAATTTTCAATGAATGAAATATAATTTTTATCTCTTAATTGTTCCTCTTGTAATAAAGAACGTAAAAATACCTTAAAGCTTAGGAATATATTTTCATTTTTAACTTGGGTTTGTATTTGATTCGATATATAAATAAAATTGAGTAAATTCAATTTGAGAAAAAGGAATACTTTTTTATACATCATTTCCTGATAAAAAACACATTTATCAAAAATTTCATTTTCTTTATTTAAATCATTATCATTTTCATTATTTGTATTTTCTTCTTCGGTTTTTGATATTATGTCATCCATTTTTTCTTTTTCATCGTCTGAATCCTTTTTTTTTTTCTTATTTTTCTTATTTTTCTTATTATTCTTGAAAGATTTTGAATACTTCGAATATTTGGCGAACACATTATCATTTGTTTTGACTAATTCAAGATTGTCTTCATTTTCAAAAACATTCGAAAAAGATTTGAAATAATCATTAATATTGCAAAAACCGCAAATAGTTAAATCATCATCTTTATTAGGATCTATCAATTGCAATCTTAAATTTGTGTTAATATCACATTTTCCACATTTGAAGCTTTTCATTTTGTCAATAGTACTAAAACAGCAACTAAAACACTCACAGTTTTTCTCTTCTTTAATATCATTATCTATATCGATTTTATTTTCTTCTTTTTTTTCCTTCTTTTTATTTTTTTCCTTCTTTTTATTTTTTTTATTCTTGTTCTTTTTTTTATCGTTAGAACTCAAAGAATCATTCAAGTGCAAAATATTTTTTAATTCATCATTCTGTTTTCCAAAGCAAAGATAAGAATTTCTTAAATTCTTTAAATCCTTTAATAAATCAGCCATAAAAAATTTGAGTACTACTACCAAAAATTTTTTGCAATTTAAATTAGTATCAGGAGAACTTAATAAAGAAGTAATAGATAAATAAACATGGGTAATGATATTTATTGATATACTAAATTCAATATCGTATTTCATTTTTGTGAAATCTTTGAATAAAAAAAGAATATAAAGAAGAAAAGATTGGTTATTATGCGAAAATATTTTTTGTAAGAAATCCTCTATGAATTTAGTAAAATAAGTGACATCTTTTAAATATAAATAACATGCTATTTTCATTAGGAAATAAGTTAGTAGAGAAATATCTTCTGAATTGGTTAATTTATATTGGCCGAAATAATTAAGATAAGAAAAATATAAGTTTTTTGCTAATTTAAAGAATTTTATTTTTTCTTGGACTAAATTATATTCTTCCACGAAGGTATTAAAGCAAAGTAAATACTCAGTCACGAATTTATCTATATAATGATTGTCATCAACTAATTCAATAATATCACATAACATTTCAATAATGTAATAAAATATATTTAATTGCTTATGATCTCTTAACAATAAGAAGCCTAAAGTATATATATTCTTATATTGTTCCAAGGAAAGACATATTTGCAATTTTTTCCTGTTCTTTATCGATTGATGGATTGTTTCTATGTATTTTTTAATATAAATGATATCATTTTCGTTTAAATTTATTTTTGTGCCATTTTTTATGTTGTATAAATTAATTAAATAAGTTAAACTATTATCGATGAATTCGTCAGGTTGAGGCAAATATCGAATAGTGATAAATATATAATATAATTCAATCACAAAATCCATTTGCTGCAAAGTGATACTGCATAATGAATTAATATCATCTTCGTTAATGTCTAATTTATTTGAATCTTTTATATTTATATACTTTATATTTTTTGAAATTATTTGTGCGGCAAAACGCTGAATGATATTAAATATATTAATTAATTCATCATTTGGCCCATTGTTCTTAAGCATGAAAAAAGTTTTTTTTAAAAGATAAATAAAAACTTCGCTGTAAAATAGGCATTGGTTTATATCTTCATAAGAAGATTTTTGTAGCACTTTTAAAAATAAATCCTGTAATGAATTCATTTTGTAATTTTTTTGAGAGTTAAATTTTTTAATTTCCTCAATGACAATACTATCTTGATAAGAAAGATGTTCATATTTAAAGACATTGTCATCAAAGTTTTTTATTTTGGAAATCACAGAACCTATACACAAATCCTCTTCGTCGTTTTTTATTTCTTTAAGTTTTATGTTTCCTTCAAGTTCTTGGTCATCTTTGTAGTCTTCGTCCTCTTCGGGTTTCTTATAATTTTCTTCGTCTGAATCGTATTTGTTTATAGATTCATCGAGGGAATTATTAAGATCTTCTTTTTTATCGTCGATGTCTTCTTTAGCCTGGGATAGTTCTTGTAAGGTTGAAGCTTTATGCATATTAATTATTATTATTTTTTTTGAGTCATTTATATTCTATATTATTATTATTCAGATTAAATTTAATTTAAAAAAAAATATTTATTTATGTTTATTCCAATTTAAATTTAAATTTATGTTCTTTGGGGATTGGGGATTGGGGATTGGGGATTGGGGATTGGGGATTGGGCCCAATCCCCAATCCCCAATCCCCAATCCCCAATCCCCAATCCCCATTTAAATTTATTAAATGCGTTAAGAAATTTAAAATTAATTATTTACATAAATGATTTTAATTATTTTAAATTATTAATTAAAAATGAATGGAGAAAGATCTAAATATGTGCAAGTAGTTCAACATGTGCATAAAAATATATCCACTTACGTTCCTTTCCTTTTAATGATGAAGATAGATTTCACCGAAAATTTCGGGTTTTTCTTTCTATCCTATTTTTTCCGTTTCATTGGCGTCCTTATTCTTTGCGGTGATTTTTCCTTCACAGAAGACCAAGTCATAAGGGAAAAGACTTTATCCAAATGGCTAAGAAATATCACCTCATTTAAATTAGTTAACTTATTAGGAATAGGTAACCTCGGTTACATAATTGTTAGTCTAGCAATATTCGTCCTTTTTTGTGTAAGGATATTTTTTTATGGAATTACCATTCACAAAATAAAAGAAAAAAAAGATATTGAATCCATAAGACCAAATAAGTTCCAAATTTTTATGGATCATATAGTATTCCTCTTATATCCTTTTCTTTTGGAATTTCTAGCTTTCTCGATTTTTATTTTAATCTTGCCTGATAAATTCGTGATTAAAAAGACTGAAAATATGTTAGTAAATATAATTGTCTGTATACTAAATGTTGTTCTTATTATTGCTTATAATGTAAATGGAGTCATTTATATGACTTGCGTAAATAGGCCTTTGACGGATAAAAGAACGCCGGTTAAGTATAGATATTCAGATAAGAAATTTTATTTAATTTTCTTATTGCAGAATTTGGTCATTTTAGAATGCTTAAATCTTTATTTGGAAGGAACTTCTTTGAAAATATATAAAATTATTATGGCTATATTTTTAATAGGAACTTTCGCTGGGATGTATTTTACTTCTCTTCTTTCTTTTAACTATCCCACAAGTTTAAATAATTTCGTAGATATAATGGCTATATTTTCTTTTTATTCAATTTTAATAGATGCTATTCTTTATTTTTTGAAATACGAAATTACTGATCATTTAACTTTAGCTTTCTTCACAATAATAAAAATTATTTTAGCCGTATGTTTCCAATATATAACAAATACTATAAATATAAATTTCTTATTAAAATATGCTAAAACTGAATTATTCAAAATTAATAAAGAAATTGAAGATAATGTTGTCTACGACGTATTTTTATTCATTTATGACATGATGAAAAACATAAAAAATTCCAAAGGTGATGCAAGTAGTCAAAATTTATTGAATATAATTTTCCTTCATCAAGCTGAATGTCAACAAATGAATTGCAAATGCAAAATAATCCAAATAATACCTTATGGTGAAAATTACGAAAAAAATTTTATTCCTAATTTAATAGAGCGTTCAAGTTTCTTAGTTGAATCAGCCTTTGTTCAAATCGATTACAGTAAGGACTATGATTTAACTTTACTTCTTTGTGAACATTATTGCTATTTTAAAGACAACCCTATCATGGCTTATTCAATGGTTCAAACTTTGCTTCATTTTAATTACGAAAAATTAAAAATGAGTGAATTAATTCAATTATATGAAGTCGCTGATAAATATATTGAAGTTAGTCTAACCATGGCTGAATTGCAATTGACTAGGGATTTAGAATTGGGAAATAAAGCTGGGTTTAACCAAATCTTGAAAGAAAATAAATTCAAAGATATTTATTTCATGTTACAAAAAATTAAAAAAATCAAGAAATTAATGGCAACCTATGCTCAAAATGAAATCACTATTATTAAATATAAAGAACTAATTGAAGAATCAATTAAATTACACAAAGATGAAGATACTGGTGAAATCAAAAAAATAACTACGTCATTTTTAACTACGGAAAATATTGGTAAAATATTAACCATATTAGAAAACGAAGTCGAAATATATAAAGACCTTTTTGATTATATCGAGCAACTAAATGGACAAAAATTACCTATTGAATTTTATTATAAATGTTTCCTATTCGCTGAATTATTCTGGGGAGGCAAAATCACAGAGCAAATTGTACCAACAATGTATTCATTTACCAACGATAGAAATATGTACAGCACCAATTTAAATCCAAGTGTTTATTTCATTTTACGACAAAGATATATTGACCTCAATCTCCAAGGAAACTCAACATATAATGCCATATTTAAATACACCAAAGGAATGGTTATCGAATATTATTCAGAGCCTTTAGCTAATAGATTAGGTTTCCACCAGATCGATGTCATTAAGCAAAATATTGAAGTTTTATTGCCTAAAGATTTACAAGCTCCTCATAACACTGCAGTGTTGAGATTCTTAATTATGCAACAAAACAGAGTTTTCCCGAAAATTAAGAATTTCATGTTTGATAAATTCAATCAAATTTATAGTAGTACTATCTATGGTGCTTCTTTACCTGGTTTAGGAAGAAATTTAATGATATTAATTGTAATAGAATTAAAAGAATTGATTAATGAATATTATTTCTTGCTAAATAAAAACTATGAATTAATGGCCGTTTCTGAAAACTTCGAAAAAAATTATGATTTAAGTATGCCTTTGATTGAAAAATTCGGAATTAATCTTATGGAAATTTTCGAAATTAATTTAGATAAACTTAAATATGATTTCCAAGAAGATATCAAAAATATACTAACTTTGAAACATAACATGGAGATAATGACGGGAGAATATTTCACAAAAAGACTTTTTAGACAGAATACAAAAGCAGGAGGGAAATATAATTTAAATAAATTTAAACTCTTAGATGATTTAGAAAAAGAATTCAGAGGTGATTCAACAGGAAACAATGTTAAATTTTTACACAAGTTAAAAAATGCTCAACTTATGATAGAGAAAATATATAACAATAAAATATCAGAAAAAATCGACTGTTCTAAGGTTAATTTGAGAATAAATAAACAATCCGTAATTAATAATTTAGTCAAGGTAGTAAATAAATTAACAGAAGTAGATCTCCATGATGAATCCTACAAAAAATTAACAGAATCTTTATTCAAATTTAAAAATTATAATCATGTCAAAGAAGAAGATAATAACAACTTAGTAAAAGGCAACGTCAATAATAATTCATATGACAGCTATTTCGACATCGAAGCCAGAATTTCAGTATTATATGACAGTCCTTTCTATGCTTTCAAATTAACAGAAATAACAAAGACGACTCCCGGTATTCAAAATTTGAACGATTCTTGCTCTATGAGTCAAAGAAGTGGAAGGAAAGTCACTTTTACTAATAGCAGAACAGGAGGAACTAATACTCAGAGCATTTCAATGAATGCTTCGAAAACGAAAACAATTTCGATGAAAAAGAATTTAAATAGTGTAATTAACAATGTAAAAAATAATGAAATAAAATGCTTTAAATATATCACTTATATGATTGTCTTGTTATTAATTGTTCTTTTGATTATATATGTTTATATCATATTTTACCAAAATGATATTATTTCCACTGGATATAATATTTTCTTAGGGTTATATTATAACTATTTCCAAAGGGATAAATTATTATGCCTCTTTTCGACCATTTTATCCAGTTATTATTTAATGTTCAACATAACAAATTATGGCAATTCGGATATCATGGATAAAGATAATTTAAAAAATATAATGGAAGAATATTCTATGGATTTCCAAAATAGTTTCCATTATTTTTATATATCCTATATCGACTATAAACGAAATTTAGGTGAACCTTTGACTGCTTTATACGAGCCGAGAATGATGGATAAAATTACAACTGATTGGCAAAATATGATATATGAATCTGATTATATATCAGAAGCTGAATTTATCTCTTATAGTGCTAATAATGCAGCAATTGATTTACAATTAGAGTCAAATGTCAAATTGGCAAAAGACGAAGATTGTCCCAATTTTTTCCAAGAAAATTATAGGGAAAATACTAAAAATAAAACAAGAACTGATTTTATACAATGTATGTATTATTTATGCAAAAATTATAATAGTCAATTTTATTACTTCTTCAGAGAAATACAGGAAGAATCCGAGCATTCTTTTCTTAATTTCAGTAAAGAAACTAAATCCATATATATCTTCATAGAAATCCTTGGAATGATTTTTTATGTAGTATTTTTTGGGGTAATGTTCTTCTATTTATTGCAATCCAATTCAATGATGTTTAAAAATATTTTAAATATGTTCCTGGATTTTACTCAAGAAGGAGTTTATAATTTTAAAAATCATATAGATAATTTCATTTTAATCAAAAAAATATCGGAGTTCAATTTATTATTAGTCGATTTTAGTCTAGGGATTCTTGATAAATACAATAAGAAAATATCAGCTAGATCAGTGGTTACAGGAAATATGAATATGAGCATGGATGAAGGTCAGGGATTTGGTGCAATCAAATCAGATAATGTGAAAGATAATGCTGATAGCATGAAAAAAGAAGACAAAAAAAAGAAAAGAAATAAAAAAGATGATAAAAAAGATAAAGGCTTAAATATGAAAAATCAAAATGCGAATAATACTTCTAAAATTGATACTTCAAAAGGAGGATTAATTTCCCAGAATTCATCAGTTGGATTCAATAAGTTAAATACATCATCCACTTCTAATTTAAAAAAAGGAAATAATACTAATACTAGTACAAACATGTCTTTAAATTCAAGTCAAAATACTACAAATAGTCAAAAAAATTTAAATAATACTGGATATAAACAACCCGAGAAAAAAGAAGAAATTGACGATAATGGAGTTACTACTGATATGATTTTAGAAAAAACACAAAATAAAGGAATTTTCCAAATTAAAGTCATGATTTATATTTTCATTGTATTATTTTGTGTTATATTGATTTATTTCTTCGTTAAATTATTTGTTAGTATTGGCTTCATCGATGACATTAAGAATATTTTTGATGATTTCGGAACAGTATCTTTCAAGTACTCTATGGTCTATTATTATTTCAATACTTTACGAGTATTACTGGTAGTTCCTAAGTTCACCGATGAAAATATTTTTGACACAATGGAAAATGATTTAATTGATGAAACAAATAATATTAATGATGTATTAAATTATAGAATGAAAAATTATGAATCAACCAATATTTTATTCACTGCTTTCACTAAAAGTCAAAATGATACTTCAGTGACAAATATAACAGCAATAATTTGTGAAGATAATAAATTATGCAATTTAGTTGTATCCAATAAAGAATTTAATATGATCGCAGATGGAATTGACGTCTCAATAAATGCCATAGTCCAAGAAACTCAGAATATTTATAATGATTACAAAAAAATAAGAGATAGCAATAATGGTTCATTAGTAATACTAAAAGAAGACGTGACTAGATGGTATATAAATGATAAATTTAAGCAGGTCGATGTTAACTTGAATTTCGTACTAAGTCTCGTGCAACAAAGGATTTATACTGCTTTCTTGGAGGATTCAGATAATTTAACCCATAAATTCCAGAATATGATAAATATATTCAATTCATGTGCTATTATTTATTGCTGAAAAACAAATAAAAAATAAAATAATTAAAATGAATAACCTTTTTAACTAGTTTTAATAACATAAATTAATTAAAAGTTTCTATAAAGAAATAAATACTAAGTCCGAATAAAGAATAACAAAATTAATATCAAGTAACAGCTCTAGTCAAAAAATTTAATATCGGTTCAGATAATGCTGCTATTCCTGCAGCAGCCCCTGCTACTCCAAAGCCAAGGTATATAGCAAGTATGATTAAAGCCACTACAAGACTCGCAACCTTTGCGAATTCAAAGGCTCGTTCCAATACTTCAATTTTATGAAAATTATTTCCTTTTGAAATAGTAATAATGATTGTTCCAGCACAACCATAATTTTTCGAATTACTTTTACTATCAAAGCTGACTGCAATTTCTATTTTCCCCATTGATATTTTAAATGAAATAGACCCATCTTGAACAGCACTTTTAAATTTATTTTCTATATTATATGACATATCCCTAACATCAAATCCTGTTAATTCTTTTAATTTATCTGCAATAGGGTCAGAAACATCAAAGTCAACTCCACTTTTATCTATTACATAACCTTGTTTATAAGTAATAAATCCTGTTGATGACCCAGGAAAAGTATAAGTGCATTTTTCTACTAATTTAGCTGTTATTTTTGGGTCTGAATTATATAATACTAATTCTTCATTGAAAGGAACAAAAGTGAATTTATTTTTAATACCAAATAATTTACCGACCAAAAACGAAGAATGTTCTCTCAATTCTTCGATGTTAGTTTCTGGTTTTGAGAAACATTTCATTATCAAATAACTAAATTCTTTTATATTTGAATAAATTATGCCTATGACTTTTGCATAATCATTTTGATCTATAGCCAAAAATAATTGTTCGGATGTTGGAGAATCTTGTAAATTAAATAAAATACATTCATAAAGATCATTTTGAGAACTTAATGAAAATACTAATGCAATAAAAAAAAGTAATTTCATCTTGATTCTTTTTGGCTTTTATTAATTTTTTATTTTGATATTTTTATATTAATTAAAAATGGATAAGAAAGATAGCTAATTTAAAGAATTTAAAATTAGTTAATTATCTTTTTATTAATAATGTTATAAAAATAATTTAATAAATTAAAGGAATTATATTATTTATATTTAGAAAAAAGATTATCAT
>NBJL03000537.1:8373-23329 GCA_002087855.3 Entodinium caudatum | reverse complement strand
CCAATCCCCAATCCCCAATCCCCATTTAGAAGTCTTATAATCTCTATTTATGCTTAAAAGAAAATAATTGCTATATCTCAAATAATATCCTTATAATAAAATTTTAATTTAAAAATTACTGTGATAAATTAATAAATAAAATTAAAAATAATTAATTAATAACTAAAATCTACCTCCATAGTCATCATCATCATCGTCGTCTACTTTTTTATAATAGTCATCCTCTTCTTCTTCCTCTTCTTCCTGATTATCTTCATTTTTTTCCTCTTTATTTTCTACTTCATTTTCCAGAGCTCTCTTTTCATCTTCTCTTCTTTTTAATTCCTTTTTCAAATCTAAGAAATAATTATCATCAATATCTTTTCCTATTATTTCGCTGAGACTATAAATTTGATTCAATTGTATCTTTAAATTTTTTATTTGATTTAATTCTTGTTTAAATTCGCTTTTGCAATATACATTATTTTTCCATATATCTGGAATATCTAAATAATTAACAATATTATTGGAATTTTTTTTAATTTTATTTGCCTTATCTTTTTCTTCAGATAAAAATGAACAAATAAATAGACGAATTGAAAAAGCAAAAATATCTTTATCGATCAAATGTTTTTCATTAAAATAATTATTAATTTCATCAATTTTATCTTTTGGAATTTCAACCTTAATTTCAAAAAGTTCTTTGATTAAAGACGGATAAGTTAACATTAAATAATATTCATATAAATTTGTTGTTTTGCTAATTGTTATATCTGATGCTTTAAATAATTGCTTAAAGTTATCTGATATATTTTCTTCCAAAAATAGAGAGCAATCGTATAAACAACTTTTTTCTTTTAATTTATTTTTTTCATTGTTTTTCACTTTATTTAAATATATTATTATATTTTTGAAATCATTTATGATTTTTTTGATTAAATTTAAGTTTTCTTTATTATCCATATAAAATTCATATAATAAAAGTTTTTCTTTAATTAATAATTCTTCAATTATATAATTATCATTGAATTTTGTTATTATATCATTATTATCAAAAAATAGATCTTCATTTTTATATATAAATTTTGTTATTTCCTTGTTTAATAATTTTTTATTTTTTATTAAAATATCAGTCATATTCTCTTCAATTTTTTCCAAGTCAATATAAAATTGATTGTATGATTTTTTATTATTATCAATTAAAATTTTTCTAAAGGAATTATTAAATATGATATTAATAAGAGAAAAATTTTTTTCGAGATTAAATGAAAATATTTCGCTTTCTTTTATATTTTGGATACTAATTTCATTTTTATAACTTGCATCAAATATTTCTTCTTCTATTTTTATATCTAATATTTCTTTTATTTCATTATTTTGCTCTTCAATGAAATCATAGTAAATGTCAATATAGCTTTTTCCTATTTCAGTTGTATCATCAATAAAAAACTCGAATAATTTACTTTTATTAGAAAGTTGAAGTTTTTCCCCATCTTTTGAGATTTTTCCCAAATCATTATAAAATTTAATAAATTCATCGATTTGTTTAGTATTATATAAATATAATTCATCATCGCTTAATATTTCATTTTCTGCTTCTTCTCGAGTTTTATTTAAAGAATATTTTTCTCTAAATAAATTTAAAGTATTATTATATAAAGCTAGTTTATTTAAATTATAATCTTTATTTTTATCTTCTAAATATTTTGCTAAAACTGGATATTTCCTATAATCAAAACTTTCTTGAAATTTTTGGAGTAAAACTTCTTCGTTTAAATAACCTGAATAATAAAAATATTTATATAATGGGTATTGCTCACAATCATCGTATAATTCTTCTAAAAGATTTATTGGTAATAATTTATCATTTAAATCAGGTTTTATTAATTTTTCGTAATTTTTATTTTCTTCTATAAAAATTTTTATTTTTTTCGAAACAAATGCCTCAACTTTGTTTTCGAGTTCTATTAATTCATCGTAATTTAAATTTTCTTTTTTTCCTTTTAATAATTCGAATAAACCGGAAAATATATAATTCATGAATAGTTCAATATTATTTATATTATACTTATTTAGTTCATTTTTGAGTAATTCCCAACAATGTCTTAGCATTTCCATCCAGGTTATTTTTCCATTTTTACCTTCAGGTAAATATATATCTAATATTTTATTATCATTGAATAATCTTGCGAAAAACATATTGGAATATAAAATAAAGTTTAATAATCTATATGAAACTTGGCTTAAATTTCTTACTACTTTATTATTTCTTTTTAAATGAAATAATGATACTTTTGTTATTCCTCTTTCAGATTCGAATTCATTTTTAACATATTTATTTATGAACTCTTCTTTTGTTAAATAATTTAATTTGTCTTCAAATTTATACAAGAAATCTTTGTTGTCGTCAATATCTTTTTCATCTTTGAATATTCTGAAATAAGTATCTGATTTTACTGGCTTTAAATTAGTAAACAAAGAGGTGATAAATGATTCGTTTCTCCATAATTCTTTTCCGCATTCCTTGCATTTTAAAAATTGAATTTTCTCTTCAAATATTTTATCATTATGATAATAACCTTTATTATTGCAAATACATACATAACAGGCCCTTTCTGAATTTTCTCCGGTAAAATGATCATTAATTTTTGATAATAAATTATAAATATTTTTTTGTTCAATATCGTTTCCTGGAAAATAGCAGTTATTAATAGTATCCAAATTTGCCTTTGTGATGTTGTATAATTTATAATAAATATTTGATTTATTATTTTTATCTAATTGAGAAAATATTTCATTCAAGCAATAGCGATAGGATATTAATAACATTTTTAAATCTTTATATTCAATTTTAAATTCTTCAATTATATTTTCAAAATTTTCTTCTGAATAAAATAATTGCAAAGCTCTGAAAATTTTATTGTATTCATAATTATATTCTTTAAAAAGAGGAACTATAACGTTTTGGTAAAAATTCAAATAAATATTTTTTTCTTTTGAATTATTTGGATTAAAATAAAATGGGATTATATTTGATGTCGAAAAATAGAAAATATCAATTCCAATTTCCAAATCAAATTCTTTAAAATTTACTTCTTCAAAATCTTTTTGCTTATAATTATTAACTAATTTACAAAATTTCTCATAATTTTTGTTTTCATATTTAGTATTCACATTTTGATAATTAAAAATATTATTTTCTTTTATTGTTATAAATTCATTAAAGTCATATTCTTTAAGTTTATATATAAGAATTGTATCGTTTTTTAAAAATACTAGAAATTGTTCATGGTTTAAATAATATATAATTTTATAGATATATAATTTTATAGTTTTTCCTATAAGCTTATCTTTTGATTTGCAATTTAAATCTACTTTTGTTATTTCCCCTATAATTTTTGATGGATCTTTCAAATGCTCATAATTATTTGCATCAATCATCGATATAAAATTATGACAAAAAGTTTTAATATATGCTACACAAAATAATTTAATCATATTTTTGTTGCTTTTTTTTTTTCGTTTTATCTTTGCTATTTAAGAAATTTTTCAAATATTCAATTGCTTTTATAAAAATTTCTAAAGGTTGTCCTTCCAAAAATATTTTTTCTTTTTCTTTGAAAACATTATATAAATAAATATGCGAATTTTTTTCAAAAAAATAAATCAATGTTTCTGAAAGAGTGAAATAATTATTTTCATTTTCGTTTTTCAAAATGTTTTCTATTATTTTTCCTATTTCACTTTTATCATCCTCCAAATTTTTAATAGTTTTAACGAATTTATCTTTTAATGGAATTATTAATTGTTTAAATAGTATTTGTAGTATTTCACCTGAATTTCTTATTGTTTCATTATTTTTTATAAGATAATTAAAAATAGTAGTTCTATAATTTTTATCAGAAACTTTTTTTATTTCATTAGAGAAAATTTTATTCAAAAGTTTATAATATTCTGGACTTTCATTATTCATTATTTTTTTTAATAAACCATAAAATTTAATAAATGAATTAGATAAGTTTTCATATTTATTTTCATCGGATGATTGTAATATTTCATTACTTTCAATTATATTTTTAACTATATCATTAATCTTAGAATTATTAACACTATTATTTTCACATTCTTTTGGAGACAAAGTTTTATGTATATCAACAATTACATCAATGATATACATTTCATTTAAATATAGCAATAAATTATCATCTAAATAGTAAATTAATTTAAGCGATTTCTGTAAAGAATTAAAATATCGATTATTATTTAATGGAATATTTTCTTGAACACTGCTTAAGCATAAAGAAGCCAAAATAATATAAAAACATTCATTTACTTCTGTTGTATGCTTTGGATTTCTATCTTCGTCAGTAGGATATTTGATTGTTTTGGAGTTTATTCTTTCTTCGATTTTTTGTAGTAATTCTTCATCTTTTATAAAAATATTTTTTAAAACAGAATATATCTCTAACAAAAATAAAATATTATCTTTATTAGCTTCCATCCAACTTATTTTTAATAATAATATTTTAACTTTGTTTTCTTCATTCTTTTTAAATATTTCATGTTGTGGATTAAATCTTATACTTAAAATCAAATAAATGAAATGATAATAGATTTCTTCATTTAATTTAATTTCTTTCCAATATTTTAATATGAAATAAGTTATATAATCTCTTAAAATCAAATTAAAATTCATTCTATCGTGACTCATTATATTAAATATCATTTTATTTTTTCTAACTTCTTGATATAAAGAATTCAATAAATCGCTTTCTTTATTATGAAATTTTTTTTCAACTTCTTCTATATCACCTTTTTTAAATTTCCTTAATTTATTTTCATTTTGAACATAATCTCCTGCAATATTATGTGAAATAAAATCAGATAATTGTTCATAAAATTTATAGAAACCTGGAATTAAATAATTTTCATTAAATTTAGGTTTATATTTTTGATCAATATTGATATCTAATTCTTGTAATTGCTTATTTTTTATTTCATTTAATATTTCCTTTTTCAATAAATTGTCCTTTTCCTTTTTCTTATTTAAAACCATTAAAGTGGTTAAGAAATTATTATCTTCTAAAATATAAAAAATTTTTGATAAAATTTCTTCGAAAATAATTTCTGAAATATAATCTTTAAAAATGCTTACTATATCTATACTATTTTTTTTAATATATTCATCTTTATATATTTTTTCAATTAAATCTTTTCCAAATCCCTTCACAAAAGATTTGGCTTTTTCTAATATATTTCTCATAAAAGCCTTTTCATTATATTTGAATGTTTCTTCTATATCTTTAGATAATTTTTCATAATCTTTTCCATTTAAATCAGCTTTTAAACTCGAAATTTTATTATTTGGATCATTTTGAAAAATGAAGCTTTTTAATACTTTAAAAAATATTTCTTCAAGATCATTGCTTTCTTCCAAAGTATTTTTAATTGGTCTGTTAAGAATATTATCTAAAGTAATATTTTCTCCTATTAAATTATCAATAAATATTTGGTTAACATTAGGATAAACATCAAAAATATTTGATATCCTTAAAGGTTTTTGCTCATTTTTGACAATCTTTATTCTTTTATTATTATCAAAATTTTTTTCTTTGAAATTTCTTCTTACATGAACAATGCAAATAAATTTGTAATTTTTATATTCTTCTTCAGAGAAATTATTATTTATAAAAGAAACGACAAAATTCAATTTATTTGATTGAGAAACATCAAATTGAAGTAAAATATATTTTTTATTATTTTTTTTCGATTTATTTATTTTTATTTTATCATTAATTAAATTATATAACATTTTTTCACTTTGTATTTCTGAAATCATATGCGAACTTGATAATTCAACTCCATCAATCGAAAAGTCAGAAAAACTAAAAGTATAAATTATTGATATTTTATAATCTTTTTTCTCACATATTTCTAAATAATCGATCAATTTTGAAAAATGTCTATTTTTAAAGTAAGATATTTTTAATAGATTAGTATCTGGTAAATTTATAATGATATCTTGTGGTAATAATTTTGAAATTTTATCATAAATTTGTCTTTTAATCTCTTCTTTATCCGCAATTTTTTCATTTTTTGAATCATCATTGTTCTGACTTAAATTAAATATTAAGCCCTGAATATCTTGCTTTTTGCATCCTATTAACAAATTTTTTAAATCATAATTAATATCAAAAATTTTTTCGACATTTTCTATAATTTCTGTTAAATTTATTCCATTATCCCAAATTTCTTCAAAAAATTTTTTTTTGGCAGGACTTAATAATTTATCAATTGAAATCATAAATTTTTCAAATCTATTCAAAAAAGGTGGATCTACCATATTTATATATTTTTTATCTTCCATTACAATGCATTTAAAATTATCGTGAATATAAACTAGTTGTTCACTATAATTTCCATGACTTATTCTTGCATAGTTTTTTTCATTATTAACTATATAATTCATATTAAATAAGTCATAAAGATAGGCATATATTTGCTCCAAATTTTGATAAATAATAATATCTCCATTAGAAGTGTGATTTTGAAGTATATTTAACATTTTAAATTGATATTCATTATCGTTATCATTGATAAAGGGACTTCCTTCATAAAATTTTATTTTTTCTTCATTTTTATTAAGTTTTTTAGATATACTTTGCTTTATTAAAGGTGCTATTGCAGGTTTTATTTCTAATAAAATATACCTACTATTTTTATCGTTAAGGTTATCAATAATATTTTCTAATATGTCATATTTTTTAACATTCTCTATTATTGGCTTATTTTCTTTATCATTATATATTTCATTTATCACTAAATTATGGACAATTTTAAACAAAACAACAGAACTAATTTTTTCTTTTTTCTCAGCTATATTAGCTCTTATTTCTTTAATTAATTTGAATGGCTTAAAATCATAATATTCTTTCCTTTCTATTTCAAATTCAATTCCTCCAAAATTTCTTTCAATATATTTTTCAATTATCATTGTGACTAAATTTTTAGTATTTGCTATGTTATTTAAATCTCTGGCAATTCCTTTTATTAAATAATAAAAATCCCTATTACCATGAAAATCAACATCTATTGTGTTTTCTTTTTTATATAATTTTTTAAAGTTCTCATCTGAAAAAATCACATTAAAATCTTCTTTCATCCAAGAAGGATAATCTTTTATATTTAATTCTTTTTTAATTATATCTGCTAATGGCTTTTTTACTGTCATAATTTCCTCAAATTTTATTTCATTTTCATATTTTAAATTCTTTGAGCCGAACAATTTTTCAAAATTTTTTTTCAATTTAGGTTTAATTTTATTATTGAATTCTTCAACTAGAAATTGCTTATATACAATGTAATTTTTTAATTCTTTTAAAGCGTCTTTATATTTCTTATAATCTAAAGGTAAAACAGAATTAAAAATTTCATTATTTCCTATATTTTCATTAATGCTTTTCGCTATACTTTTTGATGTTTCTATTAAATCATCAGTACGATCTTCTAAATCCGGAACAGATAATAATAAACATCTATTGACTTTGGCAGCATCTAATGACCAGTTACTTATTCCAACGAAACTAACTTTATCTTTATTTCCATTATATTCAAGTCTACTATGTAAAGCTTTTAAAGGATTAGTTTTGGCCTTTTCTGCCAATCCCATTTCATCAAATAATATCATTGAAATATTTTTTTCTTTGTCCAAAGTTTTTAATTTATCTTTTGCTGCTTTAAATATATTCTCAACATCTTCAGGAATGGTTGAATCAGAACCTTGAAAATAACTCTGTATAATTTTTGGAAAATTTACAAAAAATTTTGATTTTGAAAACTCTCCTCTCATTGATTTAAAAATTAAATGCGCGCTTAAACTTTTTCCACTCCCAGGTTTTCCGACTATTATTAAGGGGATTTGTGTAACTAATGATATAAATAATAAAAATATATTTTCTCTTAATAATTTATTTAGACCTATTCCCTTTTCTAGATTTATTTCATTTAATACAAACATTTCTTCTAAAGTAAGAATGTCACTAAAATTTTTAAAATCATTTTCCTTCATTTGCTCAACTAAATCCGATTTTAAAGGTTCGTTTATTTTAGATAATAAATTTCCTTTCTCTTCATTTATATTTTTATTATTATTTTTATAATTCACTAACTCTAAAATTATGGGTTGTAATTCATTTTCAAAATTTGATTTTTGATCAGTTAATCTCATATAATAGCATATATATATAGAAAGTATAATTGATTTAATTTTATTTAGTTCTTCATTATTATTTTTTCCTAAAAATTGATTTTTTTTCACATAATAAGTATTCTTGAAAAATTCACACATTTTTGTAAACCTGGATAATTCCCTTAAAGAGACTACAGAATAATCGAAAGTGTTTTTTAAATATTCATGGCATTTGCTAATAATATTTTTTGTTTTTTCTTTTAATATACTTTCTTCTTCTGTGAAAATATTGGAAATAATACTTGATATATATTTTTTTTCATCTTCCGTATTAATGGAGCCAAAATTAAATACATAATATAATAAAGATTGGGGTAATAAATTTACAGAATAAATTAAATCTTTGTTTTCATTTGGATGATGTAACCCAACTTTTTGATGTCCTTTTTCTTTTATTCTATATGGATTGCAAGCTCCAATTATTCTTATATTATCCTTTAATTTTATTCCACTAAAAGAACGATTTGTAAAAATTTCAGTTATAAGAGCTAATGAATCACACGTATTTAATTCATCTAAAAAAAGCCATAAATTTTTATCTCCAAAAACTTCAGCATCATTATTAATTTCTTTCATTCTACTTATCAATTTTTCATCATCATAACTTGGATCTATATTTATTATTTTGACTGTTTCTTCTCCATGATTTAATAATTGATTCAATTTTTTAATTAAAGAAGTTTTTCCACATCCTGTTTCTCCCATTAAAATGACTGGAATATTCGCAATAATTCTATATAAAATAAGAATCATTTTCCTAAAATTATCTTGAGTTATAACATAATTATCTTCATTAACTATTGACATTAATGTCTTTTTTTTGTTGTCTTTTTTATCTTCAACTTCAGCATCAAGAGATAATATAATTTTTAATTTATTCAAATAATCTTCAGTTTTTTCAAATTTTTTTAGATTTTCCTCTGATAAATCTAATTCAAAAAATTCCTTTTTTTCCTTTACTATAAATATTAAGGGAATGTCATACTGATTTTTCTTTAAATCATCGTCATATATAGTTGATAATTTTTTAATATAATATAATTCTTGTTCTTTATAATCTAGATTTTTTAACTTTTCGGATTGATCTGTTAATAATTGAGCATATGCTCCTTCAAAAAAATATTTGGTACCTCTTGCAAACTGTTTTATGCATTCATCAGTCACATCAATTTTTATATTTTTTCCTTCCTCATCCTGAATTTTTTTCCGAAAAAATAATTTACTTCCATTAAACTTATTATATTGACTAATAAAAAGATTTATAAAAATATTAATTTGGTGATAAGAAAATAATTTATATTCATCGTTTTTCTTTTCTGATGTTAATTGATCTTTTTTATTTTTATCATCTTTTGTTGGCGTGTTCATCATTTTAATAATATATTTATAAGTTTTTTCATCCGAAGTAAATCCTAACATATTTTTAATAAGAACTTTCTTTTTAGACGGTAAATTCAATTCAGGAATATCATCCCTTTCAAATTTTATTGTATTTGTATTGAAAGTATTTAATATATTATAGTCAGATTTAAAATCCTTGAAACAATTGGGAATTTCTATATATATCTCAATATTTTTTGGAATATAAATAATATCTTCATTATTAGAATAAAATTTTGTAATTAAAAAAGAGAATAAAAATTCATTAAGAATTGAAGTTTCTTTACTTTCATATAAATCTAAATGAATGGCAATGTCTTTAAAAGCATTTTTAGTTTTAGTTTTTGTTTTGGTTATTATTTCATCCAATTTATTATAAATTGTTTTTTTGGATAAATTTCCTCCTAAGGGAAAGTAAATATATATTTTATTTTTTTTCTTAATATCGCTTCTAATTTTGGTAGATTTTCCTAATCCACAAATTTCAGAAGCAATTATATGTGTATTTTCATAAATAAAATTATTTGGATTACTTTTAATATAATCAATTTCATTTTCATTGTCACTAGAATAATTCATTGTACTATTCAATCTATGTCTTTTTTCTATATAAGGAAAATAAGGAGGACTTAATTTTTGAATTTCATTTAAAAATAGATCTTCACATTCATCGTTATAAATAAAAATCAAACAAGAATCCATATATTCACTTGTTTTTATTTTTTCGACATTTTTATTTTCTTCCTCATTAAATAATTTATTTTTATAAATTAATAATTTATCAATAATATTATTCATTATTTTTCTTTGGTAATCAGAAAATGAATTATTCATTTCAACTATAAAAACGGTATTAAATCTGCATAAAATGGCCCGATAAAAAAATGCTTGTATTTCTTCGTAAGAAGTCTCTTTATTACTTATTAAAATATTTTGGGCTATTGGTAATATACCTATATATTCTAAAAATATATTTAATATATCTCCTTCCATTGAATTAGTTTCATCATCTAATGAATCAAACCCTGAATTTTTTGAATTAGAATCCAAATGTTGTTTCGGTGATTTAGAATGATATAAATATATTCCTTTAAAAGTATTTCTTTTTTTAAATAAAATTTTTGAATAAAGTTCTTCATAAGATGTGTTATTATTTTTGAATACTGTACTAATATATTTAGAAATATCATCAAATGAATTATCTGTATATAATTTATATTGATCTACATAATTTTTTGTTTGTTCCCCTTTACTAAAATATCCAGGGTTTATATCTTTTTCATTGTCAGTTTCATTTATTATATATCTTAAAAATGGTTTGATTCCATCTTTATCATTTTTATTATTATTCATTAAGTTCTCAAATTGTTTTCCATATATAAACCTTAAATTTGCTTTTTCTTTATATATTTCTTCAATCTTTGTTATTGTATAATTTTTTACGTTGAATAAATAATTCTGAATCTTATCAAAAGAGGATTTTTCTGAATATAGAAAATATTCAATATTCGAATTTTTAACTATTATCGTAATACTAATTGGTAAACTACTTCCTTTTGTTCTTAGAACATCCATATAATCTTGTATTATTTCTATATGATTTACTAAAGTTTTATAATTATCCAAAGTCTTATATTTTTCTTCGTATTTTTCAGAATTTTCTTCCAAATTTTTTTTTGCTTTATTTTCCTTTGGAGGAATATGTATTTTATTATATAGATTCTTTAATTTAGAAAGAGTTAAATCATCCTTTTCAATTCCTTTTGAATCCACATAAGTAAACATTTGTTTATCTTGAGAAAATTTAATTTTCGAATCTTTAGTAATATCACCTATTTCTTCATAAAGAAGAAAAGATAATTCATTATTTTGGTTTAATTCTATAATTGAAGGATAAACACAAGAAAAATTATGAAAACGCTCTAAATACTCGGAGTCAATTTCTTTTATATATTTAAATATTTCCATATTTGTTTCTTTCTTTTTTATCTCTTGAAAAAATCCTACACAATTATAAGTATCATCAATATCTTTAATTTTTATTTTTTGATTATTAGGTTCAATTTTATTATATAAATTTTCTATATTTTCAGGAGTATTATTTAATAAGAAATTATAAGCTTCTTTTAATTCATATAGATCAAGGAAAAAATTTATATAACTCTCTTGATTTGAATAATCATATATTTCATTCTGTTTTAACTCTTTTAAATATATATATAGAGTTTGTGCATCATTTTTTGCAATATCTTTATATTTTGAAGAAAATATTTCATTCCAATTTTCATCATTCTTTGAATAGTTGCTATAAAAGTAAAAAATACTATTGATATTTTTCTGATGTTTATTTGCTTCAATTGTTATAACATATCTTTCACTCACTTTTCCGAGTTTTTTAATAAATGTATTTATTTCTTCTTGAATTTGATTTTCAGTTAATTCTTTTTTAATAGTATTTAAAAGTTCTTCTGCCTCTAAATCTTTTTCTCCTTCATTATCTTCTTTTATATATAACACCTTTTCAAAATTTTGAAAGGTTTTATCAAATCTTTTTTCAGAATCTTTTTCATTTACATGCTTATATAATAGATTAAAAATATGAGAATCTTTCACATTATTGATATTATTACATTTTTCTTTGAATTCCGAAATTATAAGATTTATTGCATTTTGGTTATATTCCTCTATCTTACCATTATTTATAATATCAATAAATTCATTTATTTTTTTTATAGATTCTTTATAAGTTTCTTTGTGATATTTTTCTAAAGCTGATTTAATTTCTATAAGACTTTCATTACTTGTTTTGATATTCGTTAGCAAATTCTTTAATTCATTATATTTATCTTTTGGATTAAAAATTTGTTCTGTAATATTTTTTAATAATGTTAATTTTTTGATTACATATTCTTCTTCTGGTGATAAAAACGAATCTAATTGTTTTATAGTAATATTTTTTGTATCAATAATATTTAAAAATATATTTTCGAATTCTTTTTTAATTGATTCATAATAAAAATTTTTTTCATTCTTAATAAGTAAATCATTTTCTTTCAAAAGAATTAATAACTCTATACTTATATCCTCTTCTTTGGAAATAAATATTTCTTCTGTTACAGGATATTTATCTCTCAAGCGTTCTATAATTTTAAGGTTATCCTCTTCAGTATTTAAACTCTTCATAAATTTTATTAAATGAACTAAATTATTTGGATTTAAATTTTTGATAAATTTATCTTCAACATATTTTTTAATATCTGTATCATTAATTTTATATAACCGAATATACAAATCTATTTTCATATTTTCGTTTTGTAATAAATTTATTTTTCTTTTTACAGATTCTAAATTTGATTGCTCATGAAAAAATTTGAACAATTTAAATAAAGCTGTAATTATTTTGTTATTTTCTCCTTTGTCTGTTGATTCTTCTATAAACCCTGGTTTTTTCATTGATGATTCATATTTATTTTCCATTAATTCTGTAAAAGTTTTTAATTTATCACCAATATTATCAATATTAATTATATCTAAAATTATTCCAAAATGAAAGATATTGTTTATTTTTGAAATTAGTAAAGAAATATATGATTCTAATTTTTCTTTGAAAACTATTTCAAAATTATAATTTTTATAAAATTGCTTAAAATCTTCATCTATTTCATTGAAATTTAATTTCTGAAATATTTCAGGATTTCTTTTATTATTATGAGTTTTAGTTTCAGGAAAATAATAAGGATCATATTCCATTACTAGTTTGACTATTTCTTTGTTTTGCAAATTTTTTTTCTCTTCTAAATAAAATTTTATACTATTATCTAATATATAGGCAAAAACATCATTGTTATAATATTTTTCTGCTTCTGCTTTTATTGAATTCACACGACAATAATTTTTTAATACATTATAATAATTCAAAAAGTTTTCTCTTAAAATTTTACAATTGATAATATTTTCTTGAGTTGCATTTTCATATATTTTTAAAAAAACTTCCCAAAAATAATTTGGAAAAATAATTAATAACTTTTGCTCATTTTCTGAAAAAGTTAATATATCATTAAAATCTTTGTGAAATCTTTTTAAATTTATATTAGAATAGCTTTCAAAATTAGGAACTATAATTGTTTTAAAATCTTTTATTTGTATAATTTTTTCTTTATTTGAATTTATGGCACTAAGATATATATTTACATTATCTAAATAAAAAAGTCCTTTATCAATAAAATTCATAATATTTTCTTTATTTCGTTCTGCTGCAAATCCAACAAAATCTATCATTAATTTATCGTCCAATATTATTTTGTTTTTAAAAAAGTGGTTATATGTTATTAAGATTTCGAATAATGTAGATTTAGAATCAATACTTAATTTTTCCAATAATTTTTTAAAAATTTCATAATCATAATTGTTTAAATAACATAGAGCCAATCCATAAAAATAAGAAGGGTTATAAGAATTCTTAGATATTATACTTTCAATATTTTCACTAATTTCTCCAAAAATGGTTTTATAATCGATTAAATATTGCTCAAAATTAATATATGAAAAATGTTTATCTTTTATATTATTTTTAATTTCATCATTAAATTTTTTGAATTCCCCAAGCAATTTGGGGCATATATTTTTATTTTGATAAACTTTCACAAATATATTTATTAAAAAATCAAATTTTGGGTAATGTGAATATAAATCAATAGTGTCATTATATAAATCATCATAAAGGTTTTGCTGCTCCAACTTTTTTAGCGAATTATAAAACAAGTTGAATTTTTCAGAATAACCCACGGACCGATTCTGTTTTTTCTCGAATTTATAAAATTTATCAACATTATATAATTCCAATTCATATATAAAGTGAATATTTATATATACAAAATTTATTGCATAATCTTTTTCGCCAATTTTAAACTCTAGTTTATGCTGTTTATTTTTTTTTGGATTTTCTAAAGTATATTCAATGATAACTTTATATTCATAAATTTTTTCTTTATCATTCTTTTCTAAGCAGATTATTTTTGCATTTTTTTCTTGGAAATTTATTTCATCATTTGCTTCATCTTTATTCTTTTCTAGTGAGAAAGAAATCAAAAGATATACAACAAAATTTTTTGGTTTTTTAGTTTCATTAGACTTATCAACAGGTTCAATATTTTCCATAATTTCAAAAGATGTTATTAAAATTCAGATTTTTGGCTTTAAATGTTGTCAAAAATTAGTTATCTCAAGGATATATATCGGATGGATAACTCATTAAGGAATTGTTAACTAATTTTTATTTATATTATTTTTTAATTAAATAATAATTTTATTTATTTAAAAAATAATAAATATTTCATAATATTTTTTAAA
>NBJL03000517.1:3874-15076 GCA_002087855.3 Entodinium caudatum | reverse complement strand
ATTAATTAATTTTACTTTAATAATAAAATTTACAATATTAAAAATAAAGCTTTATAAAAATAATACATAACTTATGCCACAACCAAATAAATATATATAAAAATGATTATTTAAAAGCAAGGAATAACGTCACTTAATTTATATACCCATTCAAGCTTAACTTTTGTACATCTTATTGCTATTATTCTCAAAGAAGTAGGAATTAAATATAATATAAAAGGATATATTAAACTTAATAAAGAACTCATTAAAGAATCTTTTATAAATGCTTTTTGAGTATTTTCATAAACAGCACAAAATGCTGCAACCATATACCAATAAACTCCAAATAATATAAAAGTAAATACAAAATAAAATATTATTTTTATCTTTATACATTTAAAAATTTCATTTATAACTTTTATATTTTTAAATTTACCTTCCAAATTTTTAATTTGATAAATATGTTTATCAGTTAAACTCAAAAAGCAGAGAAATACTTCGATGAATTGAGAAACAATAGTTGAATATATAATTTGTGGTATTTGTTGTAATATATCATATTTACCATAATTAATATATATTTTATGCATTGAAGCATCTGAAAAAAAGAAAACATTCAAAGCCATATCAGTAGCTAATAAAAATACAAATCGACTTAATTTAACAGGAATCAAATTATAATCATAGCAATAGAAAAAAGAAAAGACAACTCTATGTTCTCTTTTTATATAAGAAAAATAAATTTGAAAATAATTTCTTTTATCTTGTTCTATTGCTTCTTTATAACTTAGATCATTTAATTCGAAATCATCCAATGGTTTTTTAGGCTTTTCTTTTTCTTCAATGTCTATCAATGATTTTCTTTTTTTATTACTTTTTAATTTATCTTCATTTTTCAGAGTTTTTAATGTACTTTTACTTGAAAAAGATTTAGATTGATTTTTAATCAAATAATTTCCTGAATTTGATCTTTTTTTCTGGACATTTTTATTAAAAATAACAAATTGATATTGAGACTTTCTATTATGTTTTTTATTTTTATTTTCTTTTTTATTTTCTTTCTTATTCTTATTCTTATTTTCTTTCTTTATTATATTATCCTTCTTATTCTTATTATCCTTTTCATTTTGATATATTGATAATTTTTTCTTTGAATCACTTTTTTGTTTTACAGAGGCAGGATTTCTTTTTTTAATAGGAGGAAAATATAAATTTATTTTTTTATCTTTTTCTACAATGATATCACTGATCTTGTTTTTTAAAGGTTTTATGCCAGTAATAATATAAGCGATTAAGCAGATTAAATATAAAATAAAAAGAATAAGTATAATGATGCTTCCTAAATTTTTAGTCAAAACTTTTTTAACGAAAACTAACTTATAACATTTGAATACTTCGTAATTGGAATACTTTAATACATTATAAAACATTTCATAAATTGATTTTGGTTCAAATTTATCTATTTTCTCAACTTGGGTTTCACTACTTGTTTCAACTTCTGCTGGGCAAGAACAACTTATATATCTTGAACCTAAAGCATAATTTGAAAATTCGCAATTACCTTGGCATTTAGTATCGTCATTATTATAAATAGAATCAACTCTATCGGAAAGTATAATATCGGAATTAACTGATGATTTATATGGAGAACAAGTATCTTGATAAAATTTGTCATTTATATCAAACATATTATATCCTAATTCTTTCATTTGTTCTGCCATATTCTTTGTTTCTTCACTTAAGGATAAAGGAACATATATATTTATATTTATTCCTGAACATATAGATAAATTAAGCTTTGTTTTATTATAAGGCTCATAACATTCATATTGGATACTTTTTTCTGATTCTTTGTCTGTTACTTTTTCTTGCTTTATAAATATTAAAGAATCTTCTTCTGCTATATGATATTCTTCCTTTAATTTTTTTTCACATTCAGCTAAATCAATTATGGATAAACTATAATTATCTGATAAATTACCATTTTTTAAAAGTTCCATTTCATTTTTAGCACTTGTTATTTGAAATATAGTATCATTATGTCCTTCCAAAACAATATTTTTTCCATTATCTCCATCATATGTTGAAAGAATTTCATTTACTAATATATCATATATCTCATTATTGTCTCTTGTTTCTTCCATAGAGCAAGTTAATGTTAAAGGATTATTCCCAATACATCCATATTCTTCCAAATTAAAATCATTTTCAGTTACATTTGTATCAGTTTGCTCATTACTTGTAGTAATTATTTCTGTAGAAGTAATAGCATTTTCTGATTCTCTGATAGTATCATGCTCTTTGGGACTTGTACTACTAATTGCTGTACTACTCATAGAAGTGCTACTGATAGCTGTACTACTCATAGAAGTGCTACTGATAGCTGTGCTAATCATTGGAGTGCTACTGATAGCTGTGCTAATCATTGCAGTACTGCTCATAGCTGTACTAATGGGAATATTTTCGGTTGACTTAACTGTTAATGCTTCTGTAATAATTGTTGTAACTTCTTTTAATAATGCGGTAGTAATTATCTCTTCATAAATACATTGCCCTTTATCTACAATTAATTTCCTATATTCTGCTGGGCAAGCATTGCTATCAGTGCAATGATAATTATTTGAATTATCAAAATAAAAATAATTATTGCAATTTTCATAACAATTTTCTATATTGTTGTTATCTTCTAACAATCTGTAACCAGATATACATTCAGTGCATTTATTATCTGTCGCAGTTCCTTCTCCAGAGCAATAATTACATTTTTCATAACATTTTTTATATATTTTATCAGTTGAATCATAATAATATCCTAAAGGCGTTCCATCCTTGCATGTAGCTGAATCTGGTTTGCCTTCGCATTCATTAGAAAAGCAATTAAAGCCATCTAATAAAGTACCATCTGGGCATTTCGTATAGCATCCATTCATATACTCATATATATGATCACCACTTTCTGAACAAGAAGTTAAACATTCTTTAGTATCCATATTAATTTTTGGATTAGTTATTGTAAAGCATTGATCATCACAAATAGAATTTTTATCAGCATATGCTCCAAATAAATAATTTCGGGTATCTCCATCAATAATACAAAATTTTACATCAGGAGGTAAAACACCGAATAAATCACCTATATTTTCCATTTTTATATTAATAAAATTTGCCAAATTTAAAAAGACTAAGGAACTACAATTATAAAACATACGAAACATATTTGTTACTTTCGTTGTATCAAAAGTTGATAAATCAAGACTTCTTAAATTAATACAATCTTTGAACATGTGTTCCATAGATGTTACACTTGATGTATCAAAATTATTCAAGTCCATTATTAGTAAAGAATAGCATTCGCAAAAAAATCCATTTAAATTGTTTACAAGGGAAGTATCTAGTTCTCCAAAATTGACTGTTTCTAAACTATAGCAACCTTCAAACATCCAATCTAGCTGTAGAACTTTAGAATTACCTAAAGGTGAAAAATCTACTTCTTTTATTTTTCTACACTTTTGAAATATCTTTTCCAAATCTATAACTTGAGGAGTATTAACATTTCCAAATTTGACATGTTCTAAAATATCACAATTATAGAACATCAAATTCATAGTATTAACATTTGAAAAATCCCAATGTGATAGATCAATTGAAACCATTTTATCACATTCACGAAAAGTTTCTCGTAAATTTGTCGGGGCTGCAAATGCATTTCCAAAATTTATTGTCTCTATATTATAACATCCACTAAACATTCCTTCCATTGTATTAATTCCTGAAATATCTGAATTGGATAAATCTATTGATTTTAAATTATGGCATTCCAAAAACATTTGCTTTGTATTTTGAACAGAAGTAGTAATTACATTTCCTATATTTATTGATTCCAGGTTATAACATTCAGAAAACATTGTTTCCATAGTGTTAAGACTTTGTAAATTTAAATTTGATAAATCAATGGACTTTAAATTATAACATTTAGAAAACATATTGTTAGTAGTTTCAACCTTTTCAGTATTTATATTTCCGAAATTAACTGATTGTAAATTTGCACATTCATAAAACATCCAAAGCATTTTTGTCACTTGGGAAGTATCAAAATGTGAAAGATCTATTGATACTAAACTATGACAAGCATTGAACATAGATTCCATACTTGTTACTGCATTAGTTTTTAAATTATCTAAATCAATTGTTGCTAAACTGGAACAACCTTCAAATAATTGACCCATATTTGTTACAGAGCGAGTATTTATATCTCCGAAAGTTACGCTTTGTAAATTTGAACAACCATGAAACATATGTTCCATATTCACTACATGGGAAGCATCAAAATCAGATAAATCTACTTCTTTTAAATTACTTAAATAGGCAAACATATAACCACATGAATTTATTTCACTATCAAATTTAAGAGTAACACTATTGAGACCTGCTGCTAAATCACAAGCTTTCCAACAATCATCTTTTTTAACTCCACCTACCCAAACTTCAGAAGGATCAGTTGAGAAGCCACCATTCAAAATATCTTTCCTGCCTCCGGCTTCTTCTCCATCAATGACTAAATGAATTTCTGAAGTCGATTGAATTGACATATAATTCATATTGAGTAAGAATATAATCATTTGCAAGAGCATAAATATTTTAATGAATTATCCAACCACAAAAAACGATGAATCCTTTGATAATAACGAAGAATTAAATATCATAGAAAATATCAATGTAAACAATAATCAGAATAATATTGAGCAAAAATATTCTAAAAGTATTATACAAAATGATGAATTTTTATATGAAAGAATTGACACAAATTCTTTTTTTAAAAATAATAGAAATAATAATTTAAATAATAAGAATATATATGATAAAGAAGGACCTCAAGATAATATTAAAGTAACTGACCTTGAAAATAATATAAATAATAATCCAATAGAATCAAATATTCCTGTAAATAGTAATATTATAGACAAAGTTAATGATAATAACATAAACTTAAATATAAATAAAAAATTTAGTACAATTGCTATTGATACAAATAAAATTGTTGTGAATTATACACCAAAGAAAATAAAAAACGATATTATTAATGTCGAGGAAAATATTAATAAAGAAAAAGATTTTATAAATGAAAATAAAATTAGCACTAATAATAAAGATTTATTATATGAAAAAAAAGAAAATAATATAAAAAATAATTATAATGAAGATGAAAATAATGAAAAATTAATAAAAGAATTAGTTGATGATAGTAATAATGAAAAAAATGATTATAATATTGATAATATGAAAACAAATAATGAAAATATAATACCAAGTGAAAATATATTTGAAAAAATAAAATATACACAAGAGAATAATAATATTCAAATTTCTAATATATTTCCAGAAAAAGAAGTAAATGATAAGAATATATTATCAGAATTAAACCTAAATTCAAATCCAACATTTTTTCCAATTAATAATAATAATAAATCTTATCAAAATAATACAAATAATAATACAGAGGATTATTCAAATCTAATTAATAATTTTAATACTAATGAATATAATCATTCTAATAGAAACAATAATAATTATGATTATTTATTTAATAATAAAGATTCAGAAAAGCCTCTTTTTACAGATAAAGAAGTAGATGAATTAATAAAACAGGCAGAAAAAAATTATTATAAAACGGTTTTTAATAAAAATAAAAATAAAAATAAAGATATTTATTATCCATTAAATAATTTAAATATTCAACCGAAAACAATAATAAATAATTATCCTTATAATAATCAAAATAATAATGTTAGAATATTAACTCCAGAAAAAAAGAAAATTATTTATCCTTTAACACCAGATTATCAAATAAGAAAAAATAAAAATAAAAATGATATATTTAATTATAATAATAATTATGGAAAACAAAATAATGTTAATTACATAAATTATGCTCCAATAACTTATCCTCAAAAACAAGTTAAAAAAACTCCAGTTCAAACAAATTATAATTACAACCCAATTAATTATCAATCCCAAAAAAGAACAAATAAAAATCCAGAACAAATATTATATTCTTCTCCACAAAAAGAAAGTTCAAATACCAATTATATATTAACTCCAAAAAACAATCAAGCAAATCAAGTAATAATTCAGAGCCCTATTAAAATAAACCAACCAATAAATCAATATAATAATCTTAATGTAAATAATGTAACAACAAAGCCTAAAACTTTAATAAATTATAGTATCCCTGTTGATTCTGGCATATACCAATCAAAAAGGATTGCAAATCCTTCAATAATAAATACTACATATTTAAAGTCAATTCAACAAATGAATAAACAAAATCATAACATTAACAATAAAAATAGCATAAATTCCTTAAAAAATTCTTATAATAATTTAAATCAATCTTTTTCAAGTTCTAGTTCAAGTCCAAGACAATATGACAAAAAAGGAAATCCTTATTATATAACTTCAGTTCATAGTTCTAAAAAATTAAAAGAATATCAAAATTCTCAAATTAATAAAAGATTTAATGGTAAATATAGAAGTTTATCAAATGATGTAGAAAGAAAAAATAGATTTGATGATGATTTTTCTAATGATGCTTCTTCAAATGAATCCCCCTTTTCAGCTCCTAAAAATAAAAATTACTTTCAAAATTTTGATTTGAATTCAATAAATTCAATAAGTTCGTTAAATTCTTTAAAAAATAATAATAATATGAATAACAATATTAATTATATAAAACCAAATGAATTATACATAAAAAAAAATAATTATAATATAAATAATATCAACAATAATTATACTAATAATAATTATAAATCAATATATCCATCAGTTTTAAATAATAATAGTTCAATTGGTTCAATAGAAGAAGACACCTTAATCGATTTAGATGAACAAACTAAGTTAATAATAAAAAAATATTCTTCGTTAAATATAACTTCAACATCCAATTTTTATCCAGATAATTATAAACTTTTTTATCATTCATCCTCGATAAATTTTTCAAAAATATCACCCCAAGAATTTTATACCAATAAAAGAATAAAATACTTCATAAACAACGATCCAACAAAAGAAGCAATATACACCGGAAGCATTAACCATTTTCATCAAAGACATGGCTTAGGACAAATAAAAGAACCTCATTGTATTAAAATCGGGACTTGGAAAAATAATAATTTTTCTGGTTGGGGAAGAATAATATATAATAATGGTCAAGTTTTTGAAGGGAAATATGATAATGGAAAATTAAATGGAAAAGGAATATATAAATATAAAGATATATTATATATTGGAGATTTTGAGAATAATATAAGACAAGGAAAAGGAATTTTGATAAATAAAAGATTTAGATATAATGGCCAATTTAACAAAGGAAAAATTGATGGCTATGGGAAAATTATTTTTTATGAGGATAAAGAAGGACAGGGAGAATATGAAGGGTTTTTTAAGAATAATATTATAGAAGGAAAAGGAATTATGAAATGGAAAAATGGAAATATTTATGAAGGAGAAATGAAAAATGGGAAAATGAACGGAACTGGGAAATTTACACCTTATGGGGGAATCCCAATTGAAGGAGTATTCAGAAATAATGTTAAAGTCAATGTCAAAAAATAAAATTTATTTTTTAATTAAAATTTTTTTAGTTTAATAATACATTTTTAATTATTTTCAATAGAAAAATATATATATTAAATGGGGATTGGGGATTGGGGATTGGGGATTGGGGCCCAATCCCCAATCCCCAATCCCCAATCCCCAATCCCCAATCCCCAATTTTTTCAAATAAAGAAAATTAAATTATTATATTCAATTATAAATTAAAAATTAAAATAAAATAAATTAAAACTTAAATAAAAAATGAAAGAAAATTCATTAAATGAATCAGGGAGTAAATCCGAATCAAATTCCAACAATTCATTTCCAAATAACATGGAAAAATCCAAATCAATCAAAAGTTCCCACAAAAGTAGTTCTCAAAAAAATTCTGAACAAAGTTCCCATCAAAGCAACCAAAGGCAAAATGATGAAGGAAATTTTTTACAAAATTTACAAAACCAGCAAAATTCAAAAAGAAAAGGAAGTAATTTGAGTGATACTAATGCCAAAAATATGAATATAATAATAGATAAATTAAAATTAGCATTTACTAAAATGAAAGGAGAAGAAAAAAGCCAAACTTTCAAAATGGTATTGAATAATCAAGATATTATCGGGATATTAAAAGAATTGAGTAGACAAAATTTGGAAGAAATTGTTGTATATATTTTAAATGAATTTGGAATAGAAGAAAAAAGAGAAGGCTTCAATGCCAATTTAGAAATTAATGAACCAAATGAAAAAGAAGAACGGTTTAAAGATTTATATTTCCTCGCAATTAAAAAAGGCCAAATTAAAATTTTAGAAGCTTTGAATAAGCAAGATATTAATTTTAATAAAATAGTAGATAATGAAGGAAACACAGGACTTATTTTAGCAGTTATTACTTCAGATATTCAAATAGCCAAATTTTTTTTGAAATATTTCCCGGGAATGTTAGAAATAAAAAATAATCTCGATTATAGTCCTTTATTATTATCAGTATATAATAATGATAATTTAATGTTCTTTTTACTTGCGAACAATTTAGAAAATGTCATAGTAGATGGTAATTCCTTATTACAATTAGCAATAAGGAACGAAAACATGGATATAATTAATTATCTAAATCCCTACAAAAATAAAAATAAATGCAATTTCCATCCTTCAGAATTACTTCTCCATTTTGCTGTGTGTCAATCCAGTCTAGAAGTTTTCAGAGAAATTGTAAGCATATCAAAAGAGTATGATTACCAAATTCAGCCGACTTTAGAGACGCCATTACATTGGGCAGCGATGAAAGGAAATTATTATATAGTTAAAGAATTGATTAAATTATACAAAGAGAATCAGATTGAACTAGATAAAAAAAATTATTATGGTGTCACACCTTTTATGTTAGCTAACTTAAGACAAGATAAATATATTTGTGAATTATTTTACGAAAATGTCGTGGATGCAAATGAACAAGATAATGAAGGTAATTCCATTGCGCATTTAATTGCTGCACTTGGGGATGTGAAATGGCTTAAATATATGATTAAAAAATTTAATGTCAATTGCTATTTAAAAAATAATCAAGGGAATACACCCTTCATTCAAGCAATTTTGAATGAAAATGTTGAATGTGTTGAATTCTTTATTGAATTGTTCAAAAACAGTCAACAACTTGTTTCCACCAATATTAATTGGAGAAATAAATATGGACAAACTCCTTTACATGCGGCTGTTTTTACTGGAAATACTAAAATTATAGAAATATTATTGGAAAATAAGGCCGATATTACTGCCATTGATGCTAATGAATTGACTCCTTATCATTATGCTTATATCAATGAAAAAGAAGATGTTATTCAAACTATACATAAAATTCTTAATGTTAAATGATTTTATTTACTTTTTAAAAATTTCTTTTATATTTTTTAAATCATTATTACTTTTTTGAAAAATTTTAATTTCTCTATTTATTATCTGATTTATGAAAATATATTTTTTACATTGGGGATTGGGGATTGGGGATTGGGGATTGGGGATTGGGGATTGGGCCCAATCCCCAATCCCCAATCCCCAATCCCCAATCCCCAATCCCCCATAAGATATAGACAAATTTATAATTATTAATATAAAACTTTTTTAAATTAAAATAATTCAAATGTCGGAAGACATAGATAAATATAAGCAATTGAATTTCTTTTATAAAATAAAATCAAATATAATTTCAGAAAAACCGAAATTCGTTCAAAAAAGAATTAAAGAGCATAGAAAAAATATAAAAATAATATATGAAAAAGAGCCAAATTTTGTAGATATAATGCCAAAAATTAAAAAAGAGGCAGAAAATAATGATATATATAAATATCTTATAAAAAATAGTGTAAAATATAATACAAAATTAATAAAACTTATTAATAAAACAATAAAAAAAATAAGAGAGAGAAGTAAGCCAAAGAAAAAAATAGAAGAAAATAAGAATAAAGTTGATCTTTATAAATATCCTAAAATTGATAAACTCAAAGAAAAGAAAGTAAAATTTGAAAAAGAAAATACTAAAAAAATTAAATTGATTAGATTAAAAACTAAAAAATTCGAAGATTATAAATCTTTCTTTAGAAAAAAATTAACATTTAATAAAACTATTGATGAAGTAAAAAAACAGGGAAATATAAGAAATATGTTGTTTTTAAATTCGGGTCCAAAAAATTTAAAGGGTACACTAAGTTTAAATTTTGAACAAGAAAAAAGAAAAATTCCTAATATGAGAAATAATATATCTTTTAATAGACAATTTAGTTTAAGTCCATCAAGAACTAGAATAAGTACAGAATCCCGAAAAGATTTGAGTTTAAATTATTCAAAGAAAAATGAATCAAATCCTAATATTTCATTCATAAATGAAAGAGAGAATAATTCATTTATTATTCCAAATACGTTAACACCATTGGATATAATACAAAAATGTAATGAAGAAGAAAAAAATGGTTATTATATTAATAATTCGCTGAATCAGTACAAAAATTATTTTAACAAATCAATGAATGAAAGAATACCTAAAAATAAATTTTTAGGTATTGAAAGTATGGTATTATTAGAAAAAATGAAAAGAAATAATAAATATAAAAAATTAGAAGAAAAAAAAATCAGAAATATTAAAGCATTATTAACGAAAAAAATATCAGATAATTGGGCCTATGTAAATAGGAAAGAATTAAGAGAAGTATTAAAAATGAAGGAACCCAGTGAATATAATTTTTATTTAGATGAAGTTAAAAAAACAAATAAAAAAATATTTAAAGAATTAGAAAACGGAAGAAATGAAGTGGATAAAATAATTTTTAGGTATAATGAAGAATTAAGAAAGAATGAATTATATAAGAAAAAATTGGGTGAAATAAAAAATAAAAATAGAAAGTTAAAAAATAGGATAAATGCAAGTATGGAATTACCAGAAGATGAAAAACTTTTTAATGATGACGATGAGTATTTAATAAAAGAAAATTTATTTCATTCTTTTAATAAAAGTCAAGAATATTTATAATATAATAATTTAAATGAATTTATATATTTTTTGCAATTTTGAAGATTTTTTTTGTATAGACAATTTAACATTAAATTTTGGGGATTGGGGATTGGGGATTGGGGATTGGG
>NBJL03000515.1:8050-21081 GCA_002087855.3 Entodinium caudatum | reverse complement strand
AATCCCCATTTAAAGAATCAAATTTAAAATTAGTCTAAATTAATATTTCACAAAAATTAATGTTTATTGTTTAAGTTTAACTAAATTAATATTGTTAATAATTTTTACTATAACAATAATAATAATATTTTTAAAGACATAAGTTATAGTTTATTATTAACAATATCTAAACTAATATCTTATTCATTAAGCGAGCAAATAACAGCAGTTCCTCTTTTAACCCAGTGCTCTGAATTATACTTATTATGATCAAAAGGTAAATCCATATTAATCAAGAAATTAGTAGATTGTCCCGTAGTTAATAATTCACCACTTCTCTTACTAGTTCTATAAACTGGACACGAATAATCAACTTCTTTCTTATTTTCATCTTTCTTATTAGGCTTGAACCACACATGAGGCATCTCAGGTAACAATATCTTTGGTAAAGACTCATCTAATAACCTCGTTTCAGAATTCCATCTTGCACCTTCAATATAAAATCCATAAATGTAAGCACCTTCATCTGGTTTTTTGGTTAAATCGTATTCTTTAATATCACTCATTACAGTAAATTCGAAAACTAATTCATCAATAGCAATATTGTTTTTTCTTGCATAATTTTGTAGAATACCAGTTAAGAAAGAATGGGTGAAATAGAAAGCACTAATCCAGAATGTTGTAGGAATACCTTTATCGATCCAATTTTGTAAGAATTCCATTTTTTTAACGAAGTCATTTACCCAAGAACTAAAAGGCATCATTGAAGGATATGAAACTTTACTTATTTTTTCTGGTGTTTTATTATCATAAACACTTTGCAACATTGATTCTATTTCATTTGTCATTACGCAATTACCATCAATAGCATCTCTTATACTTTTCAATGATGTTTTAGTTATACCTAACAAATTATTAAATCTCATTAATTCCTGGTGTAATACAGAATTCAGACTTTCTTCTAATTTATTAGGATGTTTCATTCTTACATCATCGACATCATATTTCTCAGGTAATTTTTTCAATATTTCTATAACTCTTTGTTTGACTTGATCTTCAGTGCTCATTCCTGCTTTTGCAGATACTGTTCTAGGTAATGTTAATAAAGCTGTTGAAAACAGGGAATTGGTGTCTGATATAGCACAGGTGATATCAGCATTATCATTAAGTCCAAAAACTTCCGGAGTTGAATTCAATGGTATTTTCGTGTTAATAAATTCTTCGTGTTCCTTATAAGTACCGTCAAGTGGAACTGGGTATTCTTTCAATCCACTGAATAAGTATTTATCATCCAATATTTCTTCACAGCATATATCTTTAAACAATATAGCAATAAGTCTTCTATCAGCAGGATCAGTGACTCTTCCACCATAGTTAGCTTCGGCTATCATATAATTCATAGCAGTATATTGTATATCGTCATAATCTTCTAAGAAATTCCTTAATTGAGCTAAGGATATAGATAAATCACTGTTAGAGAATTCATAAGGAATATTCCAACCTAAAGGTCCATATTTTCTTCTTTCTAAAATAAGAGCATGGAAGAATACGAAACCAAAAGCAAATCTTTTAAATAATTCAGGCTTGACCGCTTTGTCATAATAGTTTTCATCTATTGTATTAAATGTTCTTTGAAGTGATTGCTTCAATCCTCTTGGAGGCTCATTTACTATTTTAATTGAATCTTGTATTATTGATATTGGAATTACTTTACTAGGTAATGCTGTTAAGAAAAGTCTGAAGGAAGAACCAGTTTCGACAATTTCATCCACTTTTTTTTCTAGCATAGTCATAAAGGATTTAGCCAAATGGCAATTTTGTAATAGAATCCATTTTTCTTGATCTCTAATTTGTGCTTTTTCTATCGCATCTACTGCTATCTTTTCTTGGCCTTGGCCTAAAGATAAAGTTCTTACATTTTCTTCGAAATCTTTTTCTTCTCTTTTGCACAATTTATCTATTAATATTAAAGGATCAGCACCTGGAGATATAATAAATAATATTGGGGTCTTATTTTTACTTTCATCATATGCTTTTCCTATATCGAATACCGGGGATATTACATATTTTTCTCCGATATTTTCTGCTATGTATTTCTTAAGAGCGTTTACGGTTTTATCTGGTCTTAAGATTCTTAAAATTATTAATTTGAAGAAATCGGTTAAATTATCAAAAGGCTGTGGGAATGTTTCTTCAAATGGATTTGTCGAAGCATATAAGATTTGTTTCCATTCTGATATTTTTTCTGTGAATGATCTTTCTAAATCCCTGAATATTTCTATTTCCTGGGATAATTCACAAATACTATTCCATTGCACTGTTGTTATCCAGTGGTCATTATCTTGAGCAGCAGGATTGGCGATTTCAAATTCTTTTCCTGATCCACCTGTTACCAAAAATCTTACTTGCTTATTAAATTCAGCCTTTTCTTCGTCACTCATTGGGATACTTTTCAATTTGGTGTTCATCAAAAATGAAAATACTAATTTATCCTTTTCGAATAATGACATACATATTTTATCATATAAAATGGAATTGAAATTCAATTTTAATTTTTCGAGTCTTTCTAATTCTTCTTTCTCCCTTTGTTCTTTTGATTTATTCTCTCCTTTTTTATCTTCTATTTTCGGAGTCGAATCTATGGCTAATCCGAATATATCTCTGTAAAATTTAAGAGAATATTGATATACTGGTTCTATTGAGCTTAAATCACAAACGGTGAAAAATAATTGCGCAACGTGAATAGAAACTGGGGATAAGAAATTTCTTTTTAATGCTATTTTATTTTCTGTTTCTCTTTGTTTAACTAAAGTTTGAGCCATGGCAATACTTGTTTGATTTGATTGCTTTAATTGATCTATTAATTTTTCGTTATCTAAAATGGTATTATCTTCTGTGGCATTTCTTTTACTTTCATCCAATTGGAACAATATTTCTGTTTCTATTTCTTTCTTCTTTCTTTCAGATGAATTCTTTGTATCAATGCAATTCTTTCTTAAAGCGCTTAAAGTTGGATCTTCTTTTTCTACTAAATAATTCAACATTTGATCTTGTAGACCTTCTTCTGTTACGGTGAAGTTAACCAATGTTAACGAAACACATATTTCTGGCAAATAATGCGGCTTTGGAAGTTGGGTTATTATATAAAACCTGAAATTCTCGCTTACTTCTATAGGCTTTTGATTTATGTTTACAAATAAGGCATCACCATCTTTATAAAATTCCTTTTTATATAAATGGGATATACTTTGATTTAATTCTTCTCCGACGTTTTCATATATTAGACTTAATCCCTTATAGACACAATCCGAAGTTACATCACATAGAGTTTTAACATCCATTGTTGGCTTTATTGTATAATGAGCTCCTGTGCCTCCATCTTTTCTTTTTTCTTTTCTTTTCTCTTCTGTTTTTCTCTTTCCTTGTTTCTCTAAAGCTTGTCTCATTTCAGTTTCTTGTTTTATCTTTTCTTTTAACCATTGCAATGCTTGATTCTGAGGATCGATTAATAGACAATATCTTCTACTTTGGGACATAATTAAAGCATTATCTGTTGAGAAATTATCATTAGGTAGATTCTGGCTTTTCCATGTTTCAATTTCCATATCATCTCCGATAATGCCTCTCATGATATCATTTGCTGATTGATTCTCTCCTCCGAATGATATCGGGATTTTATCATCTTTTATTTTTTTGGCCCATTCATATATTATTTGTTCTCTATATGATTTTGTAAAAGCTCCCAAATAAGATATAATTCCTGATGAAATTAAAATATCTCCTATAATATTTTTTGCGAACAATTCCAATGATAATTTTTTCTTTTTCCATTCTTCTTTTTCATTACCTAAAGAGCTATTTAATATAGTTGCATTCTTTAATCTTGTACTACATTGATTCTTCTTTTTTTCTAATTTATCTATTCTAGCTTTTGCTTCAGCTATTTCATTCTCTTTTTCTTCTTTTGTTTTCAATGTTGCTGCTAATTTATCCTGAATTTCTTTCAATGATGCTTCTGCTTGTCTTAATCTTTCATTACTTTCTTCAGCTTGTCGTTTTAATGGTAGATAATCTTGATTTATGAAAAAGACTTCGTTATGTGTTTTGATGACTTCAAAAATGTTTTTCATAGCTAATGACTTTTTAGCAGGATCGAATTCTTCTGGGGTTATTGCTTCTAATTTTTCTCTTAATTCTTTCATTTGCTCTAATGGCATTTTCGTTGAATCAAATTTTTTCAAAAATTTCAAGAATTCAGTTCCACTCATTTTATTCAATTTATTTTTACAAATGTGATCGAAGTAATTATAGACAGGTGGATCCTTTGGATTATCCGGCTTTGATGGCTTTGGTTTTGGATTTGTTAAACATAGCATGCATAAGAAATAACTGAATTTCATCATAGTATTATCTAATTTATATTTTTTGATTTGTAATACATCATCTGGTTTGATTTCGTTTAATTTAGATTCAGCGTCTATTTTTTTAGCCTCCATAATAGCCGCTTTTTCATTGGCTATATTACTTTGTTCCTCTGCTTCTTTTTTGACCACTTGGGCTTCTGCTTCTTTGACTTTTCCTTCTGCTTCATCTTTTTCTAATTGTATTTTCAGTTCATTCAATGCTATCATTTGTTTATTGGCTTTTTCTTGCTGTTCTTTTAATTGCGGTTCTAATTCTTTAATATATGCTCCCATCTCTGCCGCTGTCTTCTCTGATTCTGCCAATATGATTAAACCATTTCCATATCTATTTATTTCGTTATTAATTTCTATTGTTCTTTTTTGTAATAGATTTTTGAATATGTTTAATAATTCTATGAAACTCATCGGTGTTACATAATTATGTCTTCTTAATTCTTGATAATATTTATTTGAATAAGATATGACTCTATTTTGCATATCTACGCATATGTTTATGATATTATCAAACATTGATTTTTCTATTTCTTTAGTTCCATCTAAGTAGAATTTAGCAACGGAATTTAATGCTTCTTCTGGCCATGATAGATACCAATCGATGTTTGTGCAGCTTACTAAAGATGGGAATGTCAATATTCTTTTTCTGAATCCGTCTCCAATTGGAGATAAGCATATAACAAAGTGAATTTTGGCTTTGCAATTTTCTATAAAAGCGGTCATTGTTTCTTGATCATTGGTTAATTTTTTCCCCTGGGTAAATTCAGCAGGAATGTTATCTCTTATTATTTGCAAATCTGAAGAATCTATTAAATTAGGAATTTCACCGTTGTTTAACATATTATTCAAATCTTGAATTTGTTCATCATTTATTTGATTATCAGCAACTAAAAACACGACTTCCTTATTACCTAATTCTTTCATCATTTGTTTCAAAGTTCCAGTCCAATCACTTTCGAATTTCCATAAAGTCATTCCATAAATAAAAGTAGCTAAAATAGTTAAAGATTTCCTTCCGGAACCACCAACTCCTACTAAAACAGCGTTTCCATTATAGGTAGATATAATTCTTAAAACTCTGGATAAATGCTCAATGGCATAATTGAATAATACTAAATTTAAATTACCAGCTGAATTTTCCCCTTTCGGTGCAGCATTATATGCTTCTAATTTATCATTTAATGTCTTTTTTAATACTTCTTCATTATTTAATTCACAATATTGTCCTTCTATGACTCCTTTTTTAGGGTCATTATCTATAAATATCATCGGAACGAAATCACCCCATAAAATTGTCTTTTCCTTATAAGTATTTTCTCTTCTCATTGAAATCTTCATTACTTTTCCAAGTATTTCGTCATATACTCCTCTGTCTTTCTCATCTACTAATCTATCTTTAAAAACTCTTTCGCATTCATGCATCCATAATTTAATAAGGTCTTCTTCATCTTTTATTGTTCGTCCATTTCCTCTTGCGATACCTAAAAATATTTTGCTTATATCTCTTAAGTTAAATTGATAATGAGTTTTTGCTGGAGTTGCCTTAAATGAGGCAGATACTTCTTGGTACATTTGAATCGCTGAATTTATTAATTGATCTTTGAAATTTAATATACCATTGGAGAAATTAGGCTGCTTTGTTTTAAGGAAGAACCATTCTGTTATTTTTGAATATATATTAATCATTGTTTTTTTGCTATAAGTATCAGCATAGTGAATTAAGTAATGTCTAAGATATCTCGAACTTACAGTACGACCAGAGGCAATTGAGCCCATAGAAGCTAAGAATGAAACATCAACAACATTAATGAAATCTTTATTATCACTCATCAAATCATACCATCCTCCATAGTCCATCCATTGTCTCAATAATTCTATAGGTGGTTGAGCACCATATTTCTCCTTTTGTGGCATATTCAAATCGTCAACGAAAATAACTCCTTTTCTTCCTCCATTTGGTGAAAACTTCCTAAATGTTTTCTGTAATTTCTTTTCAATGGCATCTTGCACAAATTTAGCAGATGTTTGCGCTGTCATACTTGTTTTAATATAACAGAAGTAATCGTTATCATAATTTGATTGCAATGTTGATATTATAGTTAATGTTTTTCCTGTACCAGTTGGTCCTGTTAATAATAAATGTTTCTTATTTGGAACAACAGAAGTAACTAACCATCCCATTTTAATAGTATCAGATGTTGGTATTACTAATTCGTTGAATTTAAGAGAATCTGTTATTTTTAATTCTTGTCTTCCTGGCATTTCCATCCATTTATGCCAATTACCAGTTTCGATTAAATAGACATAATCCCACACGTTATCCAATTGATGGATATTCGTATTTATTCTTCTTGGTTCCCAATTATATTTATTAGTTGAAAATTCACCGTTGAAGTTTAATTTATAATCCTTGTTGACATCATTACCTAAACACATATCAAATAAAAATGTTTGCAATTTTTGTGTTTTAACGACAGATCCGAGCATTCCAAGCATAACACTAGAAATGATTAAATCATCGATTTTATTCATATTTAATTTTCTATCATCGGATAAAATTTCATCTGGATTTTTATAATCTTTCATATAGCAATCAAATATTCTTAAATAATTATTAACCAAATGGAATTTATCACAAGGTAATCCCCATTCAACATTGTCTTTATATAAATATTCTATCACTGTATTGGTTACCCAGATTGAATTATCTAAAAATTGATTTATTAGTTTTTCATTGAAATATTTACTTGGTAAATTACCAATAAAAGATAATATTAAATCATCAGTGGATATAGTATCTTGTTCACATAATACCATACCATTTCTTGAAACTGTGGCTGGAGAGGCCTCTTTTAAATCATCAACTTCGAAGACTATATTCATATTATCTGCTAAGAAAATCGAAGATGAATCTTCTAAACATAACTTTTTATTATCATCTAATAATGAATTCATATTTTCGATCCACAAAGTATCAACAGGTCCATCAAATATTAACCACTTTAATTGCTGTTTAGGCTTTTCGCATAATTCCGTCATTTTAACTTGCAATAATCCCTTTTTCCATTCTTTTGCATCAGTGAAGAATCCGTATAATTGTTTTTGTTCTATACTTTTAGGATTTAATATAATCGAATCTACCTTGTTATATCCTTTTTCAACAGGTAAATCTGAAACGGCATGTTTTAATGTTAATATAACTTTACTTTTGGTCATTCCAGCTCTTCCTACAATCATAAGGGCATGTCTGACATTCATGGTTTCATATAATTGTATACATTTTTTCTTGAAGTTTTCTGTAGGTTGCAATTTTAAAACTTTGCATTTCTCTATGATCATATTTTCTAGAAGGGATAAATCTAACTCTAAAGGTTCCACAGAAGGGAACAAATCATGAATTAAATCATAGAATAAAGGAGTATCATTTGAAGTAAATTTAGGTAGATTTACATCTATAATAGCTCTTAATGATATTCTATCTTCGGGGAATGTGGGATTGTTCTTTTTTTCTTTTCCTGCTGCGACTAAAATGGCATTTAATGCCCTCATACCAAAATCATAGTGATTTTGTGATGATAATTGTTCTGATGATAATTTTAAGCAAGATACAATTTTAAAAGATAAACTTTTCGCAGTTTGGAATCCGAAAGAGTATAATTTAATTTGAGCAATGAGAGAATAATCAGGAACCATCATTGCACAAGGTCTAAATAAAGCTTTTAAATTATCAGGTAATTCATTTCTTCCACTATAAGAAGGATTCATAGTAATATTAATTGCACATGTATCTCTTAATGCTATTTTTTCATGTTCTTCAAAGTAAAAGAAATCTAAATGGGCTTTTAAAGCATTTTGAATAGTTAATATTTGCTGAGCAATAACGGATAAGACTTCAGTATCAATTCTATTAAATTCATCAAAGCAACACCAACAACCAGATGAAGCCAACCCTTTGAAAAATTTGGACATTCCCTGTATTTTAATACCTTCAGTACAATTAAATACATTGCACATAACTCCTACGCATTTAGATAAATCTTTGACTGATTCTGTTTTACCAGTACCTGCTGGTCCTTCAGGAGCACCTCCATATTTTACATTATATGCTCCAAATAATGTTCTAAAGCATCTATCTGTTAAAGGTGTTATGACTAATCTAGTAATGTTTCCTAAATATTCAAAACCATAATTCAATGTAGTTGTAATCATGGAAACAGTAATTGGAACATAATTCTCTTTCTTCTTTTTTCTTTTGTCTTTATCATCTTCGGGCAAATGGAAGTAATATCTCATTTCTGCTTTCCATTCAAAATCTGTGATTTTTTCTATGTGTTCTCTTATTAATTTTTCCACTATATCTCTATCATGGACGCTAACAACAATTAATCCACTTAAAGTGAGACTTAATAATGAAGAAATGTTTGTTCTTACCAAATCAACAACTTCTGAAAGTTCAACGTCTAATTTATCTAAAAAGTCTTTTAATTTATTATCTAGAATTCCAGCTTCGACTCCTTCAGTCCATCTTACTTGATCTATGATTTGAATTAATTGTCCAGGCCAATGCATTTCTTTAATCCAGTCTATTCTTTTTTTGGTATCTAAATCAGTCAAAGCATCTTTTGATAATTTTTTCATTGTTTCTATCATACTTTGCTCTAATTGTCCCAACCACACTTCGACATTTCCTCTACATACGTCACTTACTACATTAATTTGTTCAGCTAAAGGAACAACTTCATCTTTAGAAGATACCAATTCTTGAATAATAGTATTACTCTCATTGAAGTTAACGTGGTTAATACCTTCAAAGCATTTTGATAAATGTGGTTGAACTAATAATGGATTTTTACTTTGGGCTAATATTCTTAGCAAATCTTCATCAGAAACGAAGAAAAATCTTGGGAATTCTGTTCTTTTTATATTCAAATATTCTTGTAAGTTCTTGATGACTTCTTGTAATTGTTTGTTATTGTCATTTAAGTTTTTGTATAAGTTATTGAAATTTTCTTTTTCCATGAATGAAGCAAGTTCCCAAGCGCATCCTTCAAATTGGTCCATGAATCCTCTCCAAAATTCGTGTACTTTTTTAAAAACTGTTTTTTCTGCGGTTAAAGCTTTGTTTACTTCATCTGCATTAAATATTGGTTCTAAATATAAGAAATTAAACTGGAATTTAATTACTTCTTCTAATATAATTTGAACATTTTTTATTTTGTCATTTAATTGCCTTGTATCATTCTTTAATTTTGGATCACTTTGAGTTACGGGATTACCCATAATATTTACTAAATCATTGCTTACGTCATCTAATAAGATTAAAACATCGTCTATTTTACTTAAACCTAATTTTCTTTCATCTTTAGGCTCCATAATGATACAAGAATATTTCGCAGATAATTCTTTGTATTTTGCGACAAAGCCTGCTCTTCTTGAAGCTTTTGATTTTATTAATTCGATTTGTTCTCTATGTTCATTGATTTTTAATTGCTCTAAATCAATTAATTTCCATTTTCCATCGATGCTATTATTTTTCATAATTCTTCGAATTTCTTTCCAATCATCTTCTTTTAGACAAGCACTATTTAAACATTGAATAACCCAATTAAAGCTTTCATAGTACACTAATTCTTTTTTTAATTGTTCTATTAATTTTACCAATGTGGTATCATATGGATTTTCCTTTTGCACTTTCTCTATTTTAGCTCTTGATTCTTCTAAATCTTTTACATATACGAATACTTCTTTAGTACTCTTTTTATCCTGATTAGGTACTAATTCTTTCAATTCTATTAAAGTTTTTTGTTCGACTTTATTCTGATATTCTATCATTACATTTGTTTCTTCGTTCCATAATATCTTAAATGGCTGGAAATCATTATATATATTACCTAATTTTTCGAATTCTGGTAAATCCTCAGTTCCTTCATCGATTTCCTTTGCTTTTTCGGGATGTAATATTTTCATCTCTTTTTTTATTTGATTTTGGTGCTCTCTTGCTCTATTAACAGCTTCATTAAAGTCTTGAATTATATTTGAAACCTTTTTTCCTTCTAATTCTTCATTGAAATTATCAACTTTTGATATGTAGTCAAATGTCTTTTCTAATTTAGATATTTCTATCTTGAAATTACCTTGACTTTCTTTCAAGATATCGATATATTCTGCTTTCTTTAATTCCAAGTTTTCACTACTTGTTTTAGCGACATCTTGAATCTGGCTTGGAATCATCCAACTTCTTAATAACTTTCTGAATAGTTCTTCTACTCTTTTAATTGAATCGAATTTCTGTTGTTCTATTTTTGTTAAGATTTTATCCACGTTTTTAAGTTCTTCATTCTTTATTTTTACAAAATCGGGAATTGTTGCGAGTAAATCGAACAAATTCTTGTATTGATCGATATTTGTGGTTTCCTCTTTTAATTTATCCATCTTTTCTTTATTTTGATGTTCTAATTCATCTGTTCTATCAATGCAATAATCTCCCATTCTTTGCAACATTAACTTTCTTATTTCTCCAATTCTTTTATTTATATCTTCTTTTATCTTATTGCTATCGATATAAAACAATCTTACACTAATTTCACTTTTTTTTGAATTTAATATATCTGTTAATTCATCCAATCTATCCAATATTTCCGTGCATTTATCAACATTCAAATTCTTTTTTGTTTCTTTGGCATCTCCTATTCTTGTCTTGACATAAACTTCAACCGGGTCTTTCAATATTTCCATAAATATGTTATACTCTTCTCTTTCAGCTTCAGCCAATTTGATTGATTTTTCTATTATATCAGTTAATTCTTCCAATGCCTGTTTATATAAAGGGTAGTCTTCGTCTAATACAAATATTTTTTTATCTTCAATATCTACAAGTTTGAAGCAAAGTCCACTTAGGTTTTTAATTTCTTTTGATACCATGTCTTTTATTTGTGTGAATGATTTCAATAAATTTTTTTTGATATCTTCCAAAGAAGGTTTAAATATTATATTCACATGGTGGCCTTCTTTCTTTTTTTTGTTTCCTTCGACCTTTTCTAATAGAATGGAAGTCTGAAACAATGATCTTTGGGATTCTAAATAATGTGTTCCAATCTTTGAAAAAAGTTCATCTCTGCCTTTGGTGCTATAAGAACATTGTCCGAATTTTTTGAAAAAGTTCATGTATTTAATAATTGAATTATCCACTAATTCTTTCAATTTGGTTTTCAAAATAAGGTTGCAGTAAATGACAAGTCTTCTTGCTAAGGTTTTTTCGTATTCTTCTTTGGTTGCAACGTAGTAATCGTATTTTAACTTTGTTTTGTTGTCATTGTTTTCCTCAAAGCTTCTTATAATTCCTGGTAACTTAGAACTGCACATATTCCTCAAATTGGAAGAACTCTTTTCGAAATAGGTCTTGTCCAAATTCTGGAAATCTTCTAATTTCATTGGAAGTAAATTATCATCTATATTTGATAATATAAGAGCTAATTGTTTCATGTCTTCGCAATTTTTCAAGAAACCACAAAGTAAAGTCTTCACGAATTTCTCATCTTCGAAAAATGATTTCTTATTTATTGTTTCCAAGTTCTTTAAAAATTCAGGAGATTTATTAATTATAGCAATTTTCTTGGTGGGAATGATTTTATAAAAAGGCTTAATTTCAAGTGATCTTTCTTTGAATTTAGTTTGATTTGTGGGTTCTTGCATCTCTAGTAAAAGCCTACATTTTTTCATTTGTCTTAAGTAATCTTGTTTAATTACATTTAATTCGCGAGTAAATGAAGGATTGCTTTCATTAAAAATGTAATTAAACATTTCGCTTAATCTTTTTGTGGTAAACCTGACTTTGACTTCTATCTTTTTTTCCCATTCTAAGGCCAATGTGGATACTATTTCAGTAGGGACATTGTCTACATATCTAGTAAATAGAATAAATTGATCAACGTGATTTCTCCTTTTTTCGCAAAGGTATTTCCTAAATTCAAATTCAGCTTTGTTTTCCCATTTGAATAAAAGGGATAACCTTGTAACTTCTTTCTCTGTCTGGACAAACCTGACTTTGTATCTTTGTGTCTCTGGATTATAGTTCAATACTTTAACAGGGTTCCACATATATTTATCCGTGGTATGATCATACATAGGGGAAGTACCATCATATTCTTCTTCATTTTTTTGGCACATGGCAAACCATTCTTCTGGAGGCTTATCTTCCCAACAATCATATCTTCCTAAATTCTTAATGTTTATCAGCTTTATGGATGAATAGCATTTATCATAATCAGCTTCCAAATAGCAAATATTGGTCATGTCTCTATTTTCATTGTCCATAAATTCTTCAAAGCATGATATTCTCAAAGGCTCTCTTGGATAAGGTGTTCTATAATATTTAAAATATTCAATAAGGTCAATGTGGTAATATTGTTTCACTAAAGACATGATTTGGTTTGTTTCTCTTTTCTCCCTCTGTTCATGATGGCCCAATAAATATATAGGAGTTGACTCTTCTTTGGGATTATATTTAAATGTTTGCGTTGAAGTTACTGGGGCTTCCTTATTTTCTTCTACCTTTTCTGTAACTGGCACAAGATTCTTTGGTTTTGTTATGGAATTGGTAGCTTTCTTTCTTCTTTCTTTTTCTTCTTCTCGGTT
>NBJL03000511.1:0-19401 GCA_002087855.3 Entodinium caudatum | reverse complement strand
AATCCCCAATCCCCAATCCCCAATCCCCAATCCCCAATCCCCATTTTAATTTTATTTTATATTTTACGCTTAAGAATTAAATAAAATATAAATTTATTTAAAGATAATTATTAATTTTAATTTTCTTCTTTAAGAATTTTATTATCAATCCAATCATCTTCATCTTCTTCAAATTCTTCTTCTTTTTTTAATTGTTCCTTTTTTTCCTTAATTTTTTTATCCATTTTTTTTCTATAGCCTCTAACCTTCACTAGTAATTTATCCATATCAACTCTATCTTCCGTTTTATTTTTTGCCCTTAATATATTCATATCTTCATTCCTTTTTAATTTATTCATATAATTCTTCAACAACAGTTTTCTTTGAATCGTTCTCGTAAATATTTCATTCTTTAATTCTTCCTTTTCGCCTTCCATTTTTTCGTTTTGAGTCACGATGTAACTTTTATATATTTCATTAAAATTCTTGCCTGAAATTGGTTCAAATAATTCATTTTTATCAATAAAGGCGTCATCGGGAATGCATGGTATTACTAAATTATTTGTTTCTAATAAGTTTTCCAAAGGAACATTTTTTATTTCATTTTCTTCGAAAATTAAAGGCGGATTGATGATATTACTTTTTATGAATTTCTCATCGAGTAAATCGAAAGGAATTATTTTGGGATTTATCCTGAGACTCGGTTGGAATTTGGGCTCGAAATAAATAAGTTGATCTTTGTTTAATTGGATCCTTAATGATTTAAGTTGGCAACTTGATGTCCCGAATAAAAAAGGCTCGATTTGCTCATTTTTTTCTTCGCTGGTGTCACCTATATAAAAAGTTTTCCCGGAATGGCATTTAAATATCAAAAATTTAATTATATTTTTAGTTTTTGAATATTTCCCTGCTATATGACTTATACCATCCCTGTCTTTAATATTTCGACTTTCCCCTTTGAAATTCATTTCTAATTTAATATTATCCTTTTTGCCATTTGCCACTAAATTTTTCGGAGCCAAAACAAAATCAGAAATATCATCGTATTGAACATAAAAACCATTCAATGCACATTTTTTTTCGTCAGAAAAAACCCCAAATTTACTTATTATTTTTCTTCCTCTTGCATTTTTTGTAGAAAAAGCTCGACCACCTTCTATTGGGACTCCTATTACTTCGTCATTGGTTTTTATTGTTTTATTATAAAGTGTATCCATAAATTTATTGAAGTTTTCGTTTTTAGAAGAGTTTGTTTTCCATTGTAAATATGATGAAATTAATCTTCCGAATGAAATATATTTTTTTTTTGAACCGCAAATTTCGGTGAAAGCATCGAATAAAAAATCTGGATCTTTGGAATTAAATAAAGGACCGAAACACATTTCAAAACGAGGAAATGAAGAAATATCGGTAAATCGATCGACGACGAGGTAATCACATACCATTGCTATTTTGGCTAATTCTAAATTTGTTAGATCAATATTATTTATTTTTTTTGTTTCAATTTCAGGAATTTCTTTTTCTTTCATTTTTAAAATTAATATATATTTTTTTCAATCATTTCAAAATTAAAATTATAATTCTATTAATAAAATACTTATATTTGTTTATAATTTTATTTTTTATAAATTAAAATTAATTTTTATGCAAAATGGGGATTGGGGATTGGGGATTGGGGATTGGGGATTGGGGATTGGGGATTGGGCCCAATCCCCAATCCCCAATCCCCAATCCCCAATCCCCAATCCCCATTTTAATATATTGTTTTTAAATTACTTATTATTTTTAAAATGATTATTTATTTAAATTTAATTAATTATTTTTTTGGTCTATAAATGTCAAATCTTGGAACTTCCTTCACATCATGAATAGGATCATTATACTTAAGCGAAATCATATCTTTCATCTTAATCAATTTAGCCGGTAATTTAACCTCTTTTGGCTTAACTCCAGTTAAACTTGGTCTACCCTTTTTATTTTTTCCTAAATTTCCAGAAACATTAAGATTAATTTGATTAATTTCCGCCTTACTTAATTTTTTAACAACTTTTCCAGATTTAATGCCTTTATCACCCGCCAATTTTTTCTCTTCAGTTGTTGTACTAACATTAATCTTAGACATTCTTTTAGGCTCAACTTTAATATTAACTTTAGAACTTCTTATTTTTGCAGTCGAAGGAGGAATGCTTTCTTTTTCTTTAGTTTTCGAAATGTTTAAATTGATATCAATGTTATCAGTTTTGATATTAGAATCAATAACATCATTTAGAGTTGGAAACTTAATTTTAGGATTGTCGTTATCTAAAGAAACTGTTAAAGAACTTCTTAATTCAGTCTTTTGGGTTTCTTTAAGGGATTTGTCCGTAGAAATATTTAATTGATTTTTATATATTTTATGCTTTGGAATATCAGGAGTATTTAGAGTTAAAGTAGGTTTTATAGTTTTATTGGATACTTTAGAAGAAGGATAACTAAGACCTGGGAAATGAAGAAGTCTTTTGTTTAATTCGATTGGGTCAGTAATTTTTCCTTTTAATAAAGAATTGAGATTTAAAGGAATATCTAAAGATTCTGAGGGAGTTGGTGTTGTTAAAGTTTTTTTGAGGGGATTTATTTCAGGTGAAGTCAGTTTTATTTCTCCTTCTTTTTGGAGAGTGGAAATTTTTTGGATGTTTATTTTGTTTCCTTTAAGTTTTTGATCATCATTTATATCAATAGTTGGAATATTCACATCAGGGATATCAATTTTTCCTTCTGCTTTTGGTACATTTACATCAATATTTATTTTAGGAGTTTCTCCTTCAATTTTTGGAATGTTGACATCCTCACTTGGAACTTTTATTTCTCCTTCAATTTTTGAAGCATTAATATCTACATTTGGAATTTTTCCTTCAATTTTTTGTGTGGTAATATCAATACTTGGTCCTTTAATATCTCCTTTTATCTTTGGCACTTCAATATCAAAATTTGGTACTTTAATTTCACCTTCAATTTTAGGAACATTTATATCAACACTTGGAACTTTTGCTTCTCCTTCAATTTTTGGAGCATTAATATCAATACTTGGAACTTTAATATCTTTTTCTATCTCTGTTTTACTGATGTCCACACTTGGAATTCTTCCTTCAATCTTTGGTCCTTTAATTTCTATTTTTGGTCCTTTAATATTTAATCCTGGAATATTAAATCCTTTTTTAATTTTTTTAACACCAACAGTAACATCAGGAATATTTAATATTTGTTTATTTAATATAATTGGATCATCTATTTTACCACTTAATATTTTTCTTATATTTAATGGTTCTTCTATTGGTATTTTAATATCATCTTTAATTTTTCCTCCAATATTTATTGTTGGTGATTTCTTTGGTAAATCAAACTTCGGTTCTTTAATATCAATATTAGTTTTAACTTTGGATATTTTTAACTCTCCTTCAATCTTTGACTTTTCAATTTTTGGAATATCTATCTTCTCTCCTTTAAGTTTAGGTGCATTAATATCAATACTAGGAACATTGATATCTCCTTCTATTTTTGGAGCATTTATATCAATATTAGGAACTTCAATCTTTGGAGCATTAATATCAACTTCTGGAATATTAATATCTCCTTCAATTTTAGGTGCATTAATATCTATACTTGGAACTTTTATATCACCTTCAAACTTTGGAACTTGAACTTCTATATTTGGAATTTCTCCTTTTTTTTTTGGGGAATCAACTTCAACTTCTGGCTGTTTTATCTCCCCTTTGATTTTTGGAATATTGATATCAATACTTGGAATTTTACCTTCGATTTTAGGAGCATTAATGTCTAATGTAGGCTCTTTTTTTTCAATTTCAATTTTAGGAATGTTTATATCTATTTTTTTTATTTTTATATCCTCTTCGATTTTTGGAGCCTTAATATCTATGGAAGGTCCTTTAATATCACCTTCAATTTTCGGAGCATTTATATCAACATTGGGAATATCTCCTTCTATTTTTGGAGCATTAATTTCAACACTTGGTATTTGGCCTTCAATCTTTGGTCCTTTTATATCAATATCTGGAATATCAATTTTTGGTCCTTTAATATTTAATCCTGGAATATTAAATCCTTTTTTAACTTTAACACCAACCGTAACATCAGGAATATTTAATATTTGTTTATTTAATATAATTGGATCATCTATTTTGCCACTTAATATTTTTCTTATATTTAATGGTTCTTCTATTGGTATTTTAATATCACCTTTAATTTTTCCTCCAATATTGAAAGTTGGTGATTTAATATCAATATTGGGTAAATCAATTTTTGGTCCTTTAATATCTATATTAGCATCAACTTTAGGAATTTTTATTTCTTCTTCAGTTTTTGGAATATCTATTTTATCTCCTTTAAGCTTCTGTGTTTCAATATCAATAGTAGGAATATCAATTTTTGGAGCATTAATATCAATATTAGCAATATTTATATCCCCTTCAATTTTAGGTGCATTTATATCAACACTTGGAACTTTTATATCTCCTTCAATTTCTTGTTTTTTAATATCTAAATCTGGTATATTTATATCCCCTTTAATTTTATGTTGTTCTATATCTATATCTGGTAATTTTCCCTCAATTTTAGGAGCATTTAAATCTAATGAAGGAGAATTAATATCTCCTGTTATTTTTGGAATATTTATATCAGCATTGGGTACTTTTATATCTCCTTTAATTTTTGAAGAGTTGATATCAACACTTGGAATATTGGCATTTCCTTCTATTCCTGGAGAACTAATATCAATACTTGGTATTTGTCCCTCAATTTTTTGGGTACTTATACCATCAGATGGAACCTTAATATCTCCTTCAATCTTTGATCCTTTTATATCAATATCAGGAATATCAATTTTATGTCCTTTAATATCTATTCCAGGGATATTAAATTCTTTTTTAACTTTTTTAACACCAACAGTAACATCAGGAATATTTAATATTTGTTTATTAAATATAATTGGATCATCTATTTTACCACTTAATATTTTTCTTATATTTAATGGTTCTTCTTTTTGTATTTTAATATCTCCTTTAATTTTTCCTCCAATATTGAATGATGGTGCTTTAATATCAATATTAGAATCAATTTTTGGTTTATCTATTTTATCACCTTTAATCTTTGGTGCATTTATATCAATACATGGAACATCAATCTTTGGAACATTAATATCTCCTTCTATCTTTGGAGCATTTATATCTAAACTTGGAACTTCTATTTTTGGAGCATTAATTTCAACATCTGGTACTTTAATATCCCCTTCAATTTTAGGAGCATTAATATCAATATTTGGAGTTTTTATTTTAGGAACTTCTCCTTCAATTTTTTGTACATTAATATCTCCTTCATTCTTTGGAATATTTATATCAATATCTCCTTCAATTTTTTGTGTTTTTATGTCTACATTTGGTATTTTTCCTTCAATTTTTGGGGCATTTATATCAACAGAAGGTATTTTAATATCTCCTTCAATTTTAGGTCCTTTAATATCTATTCCAGGAATATTAAATCCTTTTTTATTTTTTTTAACACCAACAGTAACATCAGGAATATTTAATATTTGTTTATTTAATATAATTGGATCATCTATTTTACCACTTAATATTTTTCTTATATTTAATGGTTCTTCTCCTTTTGGAATTTTTATATCACCTTTAATTTTTCCTCCAATATTTAAAGTTGGTGCTTTAATATCAAGATTGGGTATGTCAATTTTTGCTCCTTTAATATCTATATTAGTATCAATTTTAGGAACTTTTATTTCTCCTTCAACTTTTGGTATATCTACTTCCTTGCCTTTAAGCTTTCCTTTACTTATATCAATTTCAGGAATATTAATATCTCCTTTTAACTTTGGGGCATTTATATCAATATTTGGAGCCTCTATTTTTGGAGCATTAATATCAACATCTGGAATTTTAATATCTCCTTCAATTTTAGGTGTATTTATATCAATATCTGGAATATTTATTTTAGGAATTTCTCCTTCAATTTTGGGGACTTTAATATCAACATTTGGAACTTTTATATCTCCTTCTATTTTTGGTACATTAATATCAATATTTGGTACATTTATATCTCCTTCAATTTTTGGTGCATTAATATCTAAACTTGAAACATTAATATCACCTTCTATTTTTGGTAAATTTATGTCAACATTTGGAATTTCTCCTTCAATTTTTGGTGCATTTATATCAACAGAAGGTACTTTTATATCTCCTTCAATCTTTGGTCCTTTCATATCAATATTTGGAATACCTATTTTTGGTCCTTTAATATTTAATCCTGGAATATTAAATCCTTTTTTAATTTTTTTAACACCAACAGTAACATCAGGAATATTTAATATTTGTTTATTTAATATAATTGGATCATCTATTTTACCACTTAATATTTTTCTTATATTTAATGGTTCTTCTTTTGGTATTTTAATATCATCTTTAATTTTTCCTCCAATATTGAAAGTTGGCGCTTTAATATCAAGATTGGGTAAATCAACTTTTGGTCCTTTTATATCTATATTAGTATCAATTTTAGGAATATTAATATCTCCTTCTATCTTTGGAGCATTTATATCAATATTTGGAACTTCAATCTTTGGAGCATTAATATCAACATCTGGAATTTTAATATCTCCTTCAATTTTTGGTGCATTTATATCAATATTAGGTATATTTATCTTTGGAACTTCTCCTTCAATTTTAGGTACATCAGCTTTTTGTATTTCAATATTTCCCTCGACCTTTGGAGCATTAATATCAACACTGGGTATTTTAATATCTCCTTCTATTTTTGGAACATTAATATCTACATCAGGAATTTTTCCTTCAATTTTTGGAGCATTAATATCTAAACTTGGAACATTAATATCACCTTCTATTTTTGGTACATTTATGTCAACATTTGGAATTTCTCCTTCAATTTTTGGAGCATTAATATCAACATTTGAAATATCAATTTTTTGAGTATTTATATCAACAGATGGAACTTTAATATCTCCTTCAATCTTTGGTCCTTTTATATCAATATTTGGAATACCTATTTTTGGTCCTTTAATATTTAATCCTGGAATATTAAATCCTTTTTTAACTTTTTTAACACCAACAATAACATCAGGAATATTTAATATTTGTTTATTTAATATAATTGGATCATCTATTTTACCACTTAATATTTTTCTTATATTTAATGGTTCTTCTATTGGTATTTTAATATCACCTTTAATTTTTCCTCCAAAATTGAAAGTTGGTGCTTCAATATTAAGATTGGGTAAATCAATTTTTGGCCCCTTTATATCCATATTAGTATCAATTTTAGGTACTTTAATTTCTCCTTCAATTTTTGGAATATCTATTTTTTCTCCTTTAATCTTTGGAGCATTTATATCAATAGTAGGAACATCAATTTTAGGAATATTTACATCTCCTTCTATCTTTGGAGCATTTATATCAATTTTAGGAACTTCAATTTTTGGAGCATTAATATCAACATCTGGAATTTTAATATCTCCTTCAATTTTAGGTGCATTTACATCAATATTAGGAGTATCTACTTTAGGAATTTCACTTTCAATTTTTGGGATTTTAATATTAATGTTAGGCACTTCTCCTTTGATTTTTGAAGCATTGAAATCTACATTTGGAATTTTACCTTCGATTTCAGGTCCATTAATATCTAAGCTTGGAATATTAATATCTCCTTCTATTTTTGGAGCATTTATATCAATAGATGGAACTTTAATATCTCCTTCAATCTTTGGTCCTATTATATCAATAGTTGGAATATTAATTTTAGGTCCTTTAATATCTATTCCTGGAATATTAAATCCTTTTTTAACTTTTTTAACTCCAACAGTAACATCAGGAATATTTAATATTTGTTTATTTAATATAATTGGATCATCTATTTTACCACTTAATATTTTTCTTATATTTAATGGTTCTTCTATTGGTATTTTAATATCACCTTTAATTTTACCTTCAATATTGAAAGTTGGTGCTTTAATATCAAGATTGGGTAAATCAATTTTTGGTCCTTTTATATCTATATTAGTATCAACTTTAGGAATTTTTATATCTCCTTCAATTTTTGGTATTTTTATTTTCTCACCCTTAAGTTTTGGAGCATTTATATCTACAGATGGAGCATTTATGTCTAAACTTGGAATTTCTATTTTGGGACCATTAATATCAACATTAGGAATTGTAATATCACCTTCAATTTTAGGCCCATTTATATCAATATTAGGAATATCTATTTTAGGAATTTCACCTTCAATTTTTGGAATATTAACATCTGATACTTTAATATCTCCTTCTATCTTTGGAACATTAATATCAATATTTGGTACATTTATATCTCCTTCAATTTTTGTTGCATTAATATCTATACTTGGAACTTTAATATCACCTTCAATCTTTAGTGTATTAATGTCAACACTTGGAACTTCTCCTTCAATTTTAGGAGCATTAATATCAACATTTGAAATATCAATTTTTGGAGCATTTATATCAGCAGATGGAACTTTAATATCTCCTTCAATCTTTGGTCCTTTTATATCAATATTTGGAATATCAATTTTAGGTCCTCTAATATTTAATCCTGGAATATTAAATCCTTTTTTAATTTTTTTAACACTAACAGTAACATCAGGAATATTTAATATTTGTTTATTTAATATAATTGGATCATCTATTTTACCACTTAATATTTTTCTTATATTTAATGGTTCTTCTATTGGTATTTTTATATCATCTTCAATTTTTCCTCCAATATTGAATGATGGTGCTTTAATATCAAGATTGGGTAAATCAATTTTTGGTCCTTTTATATCTATATTAGTATCAATTTTAGGGACTTTTATATCTCCTTCAATTTTTGGAATATCTATTTTCTCTCCTTTAATCTTTGGAGCGTTTATATCAATATTTGGAACATCAATTTTGGGAATATTAATATCTCCTTCTATCTTTGGAGCATTTATATCTAAACTTGGAACTTCTATTTTGGGAGCATTAATATCAACATCAGGAATTTTAATATCACCTTCAATTTTTGGTCCATTTATATCAATATTAGGAATATTTACCTTTGGTATTTCACCTTCAATTGTTGGAATATTTACATCTGGTACTTTAATATCTCCTTCAATTTTAGGAGCATTAATATCAATACTTGGTACATTTATATCTCCTTCAATTTTTGTTTCATTAATATCTAAGCTTGGAATTTTTATATCACCTTCAATCTTTGGTACTTCAATATTTGTATTTGGCATTTCTCCTTCAATTTTTGGGGCATTTATATCAACAGCTGGAATATCTATTTTCGGCCCCTTTATATCAACAGAAGGTACATTTATATCACCTTCAATCTTTGGTCCTTTTATTTCAATACTTGGAATATCAATCTTTGGTTCTTTTATATCAATTTTAGGTCCTTTAATATTTAATCCTGGAATATTAAATCCTTTTTTAATTTTTTTAACACCAACAGTAACATCAGGATTATTTAATATTTGTTTATTTAATATAATTGGATCATCTACTTTTCCACTTAATATTTTTCTTATATTTAATGGTTCTTCTATTGGTATTTTAATATCACCTTTAATTTTTCCTCCAATATTAAATGATGGTGCTTTAATATCAAGATTGGGTAAATCAATTTTTGGTCCTTTTATATCTATATTAGTATCAATTTTTGGTATATCTATTTTCTCTCCTTTAATATTTTGAGCATATACATCAATACTTGGAACATCAATTTGTGGTATATTAATATCTCCTTCTATCTTTGGAGCATTTATATCAATGTTTGGCGTTTCTATTTTTGGTCCCTTTATATCAAAATCTCCTTCAATTTTAGGTGCATTTATATCAATATCAGGAATATTTACCTTAGAAACTTCTCCTTCAATTTTAGGTACATTAATATCAATACTTGGAACTTCAATATCCCCTTTAATTTTTTTTGTATTAATATCTAAATTTGGAACTTTCATTTCTCCTTCAATCTTTGGTCCATTAATATCCAAACTTGGTATTTCTCCTTCAATTTTTTGTGCATTTATATCAATACTTGGTACTTTAATATTGCCTTCAATTTTTGGTCCTTTTATTTCTATACTTGGAATATCAATTTTAGGTCCTTCAATATTTAATCCTGGAATATTAAACCCTTTTTTAACTTTTTTGACACCAACAGTAACATCAGGAATATTTAATATTTGTTTATTTAATATAATTGGATCATCTATTTTACCACTTAATATTTTTCTTATATTTAATGGTTCTTCTATTGATATTTTAATATCACCTTTAATTTTTCCTCCAATATTGAAAGTTGGTGCTTTAATATCAACTTTGGGTAAATCAATTTTTGGTCCTTTTATATCTATATTAGTTTCAACTTCAGGAATATTTATATCTCCTTTAATTTTTTTTGTAATTATTTTCTTTCCTTTAAGTTTTGGAACATTTATATCAATGGAAGGAACATCAATTTTAGGAATCTTAATATTTCCTTCTATCTTTGGAGCATTTATATCTACATCTGGAACTTCTATTTTTGGTGCATTAATATCAACATCTGGAATTTTAACCTCTCCTTCAATTTTTGGTGCATTAATATCAATATTAGGGATATCTTTTTTAGGAACTTCACCTTCAATTTTCGGAATACTTATATCTGGTATTTTAATATCTCCTTCAATTTTGGGAACATTAATATCAATCCTTGGGGCATTTATATCTCCTTCAATTTTTGGTGTATCAATATCTGGTCCTTCTATTTTTGGCGGATTAATATCAAAGTTTGGTACCTTAATATCTCCTTCTATTTTTTGTATATTTATATCAACACTTGGAATTACTCCTTTTATATCAGGTTCTTTGATATCTAAACTTGGAACTTTTATATCTCCTTCGATATTTGGTCCGTTTAAATCCATACTTGGTATTTCTCCTTCAATTTTTGGAGCATTTATATCAGCAAATACATTAATATCTCCTTCTATCTGTGGTCCTGTAATATCAATATCTGGAATATCTATTTTTGGTCCTTTTATATCTATTTTAGGTCCTTTAATATTTAATCCTGGAATATTAAATCCTTTTTTAACTTTTTTAACACCAACAGTAACATCAGGAATATTTAATATTTGTTTATTTAATATAATTGGATCATCTATTTTACCACTTAATATTTTTCTTATATTTAATGGTTCTTCTATTGGTATTTTAATATCACCTTTAATTTTACCTCCAATATTGAAAGTTGGTGCTTTAATATCAAGATTGGGTAAATCAATTTTTGGTCCTTTAATATCTATATTAGTATCAATTTTAGGTATATCAATTTTCTCTCCTTTAAGTTTTGGTGCATTTATATCAATAGTAGGAATATCAATTTTAGGAATATTAATATCTCCTTCTATCTTTGGAGCATTTATATCAACTTTTGGAACTTCTATTCTAGGAGCATTAATATCAACATCAGGAATTTTAATATCACCTTCAATTTTTGGAATATCAACATCTGGTATTTTAATATCTCCTTCTATCTTTGATACTTTGATATCTCCCTCTACTTTTGGTGCTTTAATATTTATATTTGGTACTTTAATATCTCCTTCAATCTTGGGTACATTAATATCTATTTTTGGAGTCTTAATTTGCCCTTCTATCTTTGGAACTTCAATATCGACACCTGGTTTTTCTCCTTCAATTTTTGGAGTATTTATATCTACACCAGGTACTTTAATATCACCTTCAATCTTTGGTTTTTTTATATCAATATTTGGAACATTTATATTATCATTTGGAATATTTATATCACCTTCAATCTTTGTTCCATTAATATCAACAGGTGGTCTTTTAATATTTCCTTCAATCTTTGGTCCTTTAATATCAATATCAGGAATATCAATTTTGGGTCCTTTAATATCTAAGCCTGGAATATTAAATCCTTTTTTAATTTTTTTAACACCAACAGTAACATCAGGAATATTTAATATTTGTTTATTTAATATAATTGGATCATCTATTTTACCACTTAATATTTTTCTTATATTTAATGGTTCTTCTATTGGTATTTTAATATCACCTTCAATTTTTCCTCCAATATTGAAAGTTGGTGCTTTAATATTAAGATTTGGTAAATCAATTTTTGGTCCCTTAATATCTATATTAGTATCAGCTTTAGGTAACTTTATATCTCCTTCAATCTTAGTTGTATTTATATCAATAGTAGGTACATCAATTTTAGGAATATTAATATCTCCTTCTATCTTTGGTGTATTTATATCCAAACTTGGAACTTCAATTTTAGGAGCATTAATATCAACATCTGGAATTTTAATATCACCTTCAACTTTAGGCCCTTTTATATCAATATCAGGAATATTTATTTTAGGAACTTCACCTTCAATTTTTGATGTGTTGATGTCTGCAGCTGGAACTTTTATTTCTCCTTCGATTTTTGGAGCATTTATATCAATACTTGGAATTTTAATATCTTTCTCAATTTGAGGTATATCAATATCCATTCTTGGTACATTAATATCTCCTTCAATTTTTGGTGGATTAATATCTACACTTGGAATTTTAATGTCCCCTGCTATCTTTGGAACTTCAATATCAACTCCTGGTATTTCTCCTTCAATTTTAGAAGCATTTATATCAATAGATGGAACATTAATATCTCCGTCAATCTTTGGTCCTTTTATATCAATATTTGGAATATCTATCTTTGGTCCTTTAATATTTAATCCAGGAATATTAAATCCTTTTTTAATTTTTTTAACACCAACAGTAACATCAGGAATATTTAATATTTGTTTATTTAATATAATTGGATCATCTACTTTACCACTTAATATTTTTCTTATATTTAATGGTTCTTCTATTGGTATTTTAATATCACCTTTAATTTTTCCTTCAATATTGAAAGTTGGTGCTTTAATATCAACATTGGGTAAATCAATTTTTGGTCCTTTTATATCTATATTAGTATCAACTTTTGGAACTTTTATTTCTCCTTCCATTTTTGGTATATCTATTTTCTCTCCTCTCAATTTAGGTGCATTTATATCAATTGTTGGAACATTAATTTTAGGAATATTAATATCTCCTTTAATCTTCGGAGCATTTATATCAATATTTGGAACTTCAATTTTTGGAGCATTAATATCAACATCTGGAATTTTAATATCTCCTTCAATTTTAGGCACATTTATATCAACACTTGGAACTTTTATATCACCTTCAATTTTAGGTACATTAATATCAATAATTGGTACTTTTATATCACCTTCAATCTTTGGAGCATTAATATCAACATCTGGAGCATTTATATCGCCTTCAATTTTAGGTGTATTTATATCAACATCAGGAATATTTACCTTGGGAATTTCTCCTTCAATTTTGGTTACATGAATATCTACATTTGGAACTTTTATATCTCCTTTGACTTTAGGAACATTGATATCTAAACTTGGGACCTTTATATCTCCTTCAAACTTTGGTTCCTTAATATCGACACTTGGAATTTCTCTTTCAATTTTTGGAGCATTTATATCAACAGAAGGCACATTAATATCTCCTTCAATCTGTGGTGCTTCAATATTAATATTTGGAATATCAATTTTAGGTCCTTTTATATCAACTTTAAGTCCTTTTATATTTAATCCTGGAATATTAAATACTTTTTTAACTTTTTTAACTCCTACAGTAACATCAGGAATATTTAATATTTGTTTATTTAATATAATTGGATCATCTATTTTACCACTTAATATTTTTCTTATATTTAATGGTTCTTCTTCTGGTATTTTAATATCACCTTTTATTTTTCCTTCAATATTGAATGTTGGTTCTTTAATATCAAGATTGGGTAAATCAATTTTTGGTCCTTTTATATCTATATTAGTATCAACTTTAGGTATTTTTATATCTCCTTCGATCTTAGATGCATTTATATCAATAGTAGGAACATCAATTTTAGGAATATTAATATCTCCTTCTATCTTTGGAACAACATCTGGAATTTCGCCTTCAATTTTAGGTCCTTTTATATCAATTTCAGGAATATTAATTTTAGGAACTCCTCCTTCAATTTTTGGTACATCAATATCTACGGTTGAAGCTTTTATATCTCCTTCTAGTTTAGGAGCATTAATATCAACGCTTGGAACTTTAATATCTCCTTCAATTTTTGGAGCATTGATATCAGGTACTTTTATATCACCTTCAATTTTAGGTACATTGATATCTATATTTGGAATTTTTCCTTCCATTTTTTGTGCATTAATATCTATGGTTGGAACTCTTACATCTCCTTCAATCTTTGGTCCTTTTATATCAATATTCGGAATATCAATTTTTGGCCCTTTAATATTTAATCCTGGAATATTAAATCCTTTTTTAATTTTTTTAACACCAACAGTAACATCAGGAATATTTAATATTTGTTTATTTAATATAATTGGATCATCTATTTTACCACTTAATATTTTTCTTATATTTAATGGTTCTTCTATTGGTATTTTAATATCACCTTTAATTTTTCCTCCAATATTGAAAGTTGGTGCTTTAATATCAAGATTGGGTAATTCAATTTTTGGTCCTTTAATATCTATATTAGTATCAACTTTAGGAATTTTTATATCTCCTTCAATTTTAGGTATTTTTATATTCTCTCCTTTAAGTTTTGGAGCATTTATATCAATATTTGGAACATCAATTTTAGGAATAGTAATATCTCCTTCTATCTTTGGAGCATTTATATCAATATTTGGAACTTCTATTTTTGGAGCATTAATATCAACATCAGGAATTTTAATGTCTCCTTCAATTTTTGGCGCATTTATATCAATATTAGGAATATCTATTTTAGGAACTTCAGCTTCAATATTAGGAGCATTAATATCTGGTATGCTAATCTCTCCTTCTATTTTTGGAGCATTTATATCTACATTCACATCTGGTACTTTAATATCACCTTCTACTTTTGGTACATTAATATTTAAGGTTGGTACTTTTATATCTCCTTCAATTTTAGGTAAGTTAGTATCCACATTAGGAACTTTTATATCTCCTTCTATTTTTGGAATTTCAATATCAACATTTGGGATTTTTATATCGCCTTCAATCTTTGGTCCTTTTATATCAATATTTGGAATATCTATTTTTGGAGCATTAATATCAACTGTTGGAATATTAATATCTCCATCAATTTTAGGAACTTTAATATCTCCCTCAATTTTTGGAGCATTTATATCAATACTAGGAATATTAATTTTTGGTCCTTTAATGTCTAATCCTGGAATATTAAATCCTTTTTTAATTTTTTTAACACCAACAGTAACATCTGGAATATTTAATATTTGTTTATTTAATATAATTGGATCATCTATTTTGCCACTTAATATTTTTCTTATATTTAATGGTTCATTTTCCATTATACCTGATATTCCTATTTCAGGAACTTTGATACCAAAATCTCCTTTAATATCAGGAATATTTACTTTAGGAATTTCAACTTTAGGTATTTGAATATCTCCTCCAATTTTTCCTCCATGAATATCAATTCCAGGAATTCCAATTTTTGGTTCATTAATATCAAACTTAGTATCTGGCAAATCAATCTTTGGTCCCTTAATATCTATATTAGTATCAACTTTAGGAATTTTAATATCTCCTTCTATTTTTGGAGCATTGATATCAATGTTAGGAATTTCTATATCAGGAGTTTCTCCTTTAATTTTTGGAGCATTAATATCAATACTTGGAACTTTAACTTCTCCTTCAATTTTTGGTTTATTAATATCTACACCTGGTATTTTTCCTTCAATTTTTTGTTTATCAATATCAACAATTGGAACTTTAATGTCTCCTTCAATCTTTGGAGCATTTATATCAACATTTGGCATATCTATTTTTGGTCCTTTAATATCCACATCTATTTTTGGAGCATTTACATCAATATCAACATTTGGTATATTAACATCTATAATTTTAGGAGCTTTTATATCTCCTTCAATCTTTGGTCCTTTTATATCAATATCAGGAATATCAATTTTAGGTCCTTTAATATTTAATCCAGGAATATTAAATCCTTTTTTAACTTTTTTAACACCAACAGTAACATCAGGAATATTTAATATTTGTTTATTTAATATAATTGGATCATCTATTTTACCACTTAATATTTTTCTTATATTTAATGGTTCTTCTTTTGGTATTTTAATATCACCTTTAATTTTTCCTCCAATATTTAAAATTGGTGCTTTAATATCAAGATTGGGTAAATTAATTTTTGGTCCTTTAATATCTATATTAGTATCAACTTTAGGAATGTTTATATCTCCTTCAATTTTTGGTATATCTATTTTCTCTTCTTTTAGTTTTGGTGCATTTATATCAATATTAGGAGCATCAATTTTAGGAATATTAATATCTCCTTCAATCTTTGGAGCATTTATATCAATATTTGGAATTTCAATTTTAGGAGCATTAATATCAACATCTGGAATTTCGATTTCTCCTTCAATTTTTGGTACATTAATATCAACTTCAGGAATATTTATCTTTGGAACTTCTCCTTCAATTTTTGGTACATTAATATCAACTTCAGGAATATTTATCTTTGGAACTTCTCCTTCAATTTTTGGTACATTTATATCAATACTTGGAACTGAAATATCACCTTCTACTTTTGGTATATTTATATCAACACTTGGAACTGAAATATCACCTTCTACTTTTGGTATATTTATATCAGGTATTTTTATATAACCTTCTACTTTTGGTACATTAATATCAACGCTTGGTACTTTCATTTCTCCTTCTGTTTTTGGAATATCAATATCAACATTTGGAATTTTAATATCGCCTTCAATCTTTGGAGCATTTATATCAACATTTGGAACGTCTATTATTGGTCCTTTAATTTCTATATCAGGAATATCTAATTTTGGAGCGTTTATATCTATATCAACATTTGGAACATTAGCATCAGGAATTTTAGGAACTTTAATATCTCCTTCTATCTTAGGTCCTTTAATATCAATATCAGGAATATTAATTTTAGGCCCTTTAATATCTATTTTAGGTCCTTTAATATTTAATCCTGGAATATTAAATCCTTTTTTAACTTTTTTAACTCCAACAGTAACATCAGGAATATTTAATATTTGTTTATTTAATATAATTGGATCATCTATTTTACCACTTAATATTTTTCTTATATTTAATGGTTCATTTTCTATTGGCATTTTAATATCACCTTTAATTTTTCCTCCAATATTGAAAGTTGGTGCTTTAATATCAAGATTGGGTAAATCAATTTTTGGTCCTTTAATATCTATATTAGTATCAACTTCAGGAATTTTTATGTCTCCTTCTATTTTTGGAATATCTATTTTCTCTCCTCTTAGTTTTGGTGCATTTATATCAATGTCAGGAATATCAATTTTAGGAATATTTAAATCTCCTTCTATCTTTGGAGCATTTATATCAATATTTGGAACTTCTATTTTAGGAGCATTAATATCAATACTTGAAACTTTAATATCACCTTCAATTTTTGGTGCATTTATATCAACACTTGGAACTGAAATATCACTTTNCCAATCCCCAATCCCCAATCCCCAATCCCCAATCCCCAATCCCCATTTTACAATAAATTTCAATAAATCTTAAATTAATATAATTTAAAAATATTTATTATTTTTATATTAAATAATTTAATTAATTTCATAGTAAAATAAATTATCTTATATAAATTTACTTTTTAAAAGAAACTAAATTCGCAAAAGGATCAGCCTTATTTTTCTTGAAATTGTACGTACTTCCTTCATTTGATTTTTTTTGTTCCATATTTTTATTGAAATAATCCATATTGAAAACAATAGGATTATTTTTTGAACTCGAAGAAGTATTGTTAGTATTATTATTTTTTATTTGATTATTAATATTTATATTTTGATTATTATTATTCATATTTACATTGTTATTAAAATTGAAATTGTTCATATTATTATTATTATGAAAATTATTCATATTATTCATATTGTTATTCATTCCTAGATTGATATTATTATTGTTATTTAAATTCAAATTCATCATATTATTATTCAAATTATTAATATTTTGCATGCTATTAATTCTATTAGGATTTAATAAATCATTATTCATGCCCATATTCATATTATTATTTTTTTGCAAATTTAATTTAGTATTTACAGGCATTTGTTGGAAAATATTATCAAATCCTCCTGACCTCATTGGCTGTGGACTGAAATAATTGTTATTAATATTTTTATTTAAATTTAAATTCATATTATTGTTGCTGTTATTATTATTTTGATTAAATAAATCCATGATATTATTTGCACTATTGGGAGTAGGGTTTAAATTTAATAAATTTTGTTCTTGAGGAGGATTATTATTTATATTATTATTTTGGTTATTATTATCAAAATCTGGGAATAAATTCATTTGTGGATTTCTTTGAGTAATTGGTGATTTGCTTTCTTTATTATTTTTTTTATTTTTTACTTTATTATTATTTTTATCTTCTTCACTATTTTCATCTTCTTCATCATTTTCATCTTTTTCAGAGTTATTATCACTTTTATTTTTTTCTTCCTCATCTTCATCTTCATCTTCATTATCGCTTGAATTTTTTGGCTTTTTAATTTTCTTATTTTTTTTAGCTTTTTTATGATTTAAATCCTTATCATCATCTTCTTCATTTTCTTCTTCATCATCTTGGCAATACAATTTTTTGAATTTTTTAATTTTGCCTTTCGAAATCAGGCTCATTGGGTCTATTTTTTTACTAGGGTCAATCCACAATTTATTTTCATATTTATTTCTGATGAATTCAACCAATTTATATTTATCATTTTGTATTTTTTTAAAATCAAATTTTTTTAATTTGCATTCCCAGTATTTATTCGCTATTTTATTATTAATTAATTTGAAGTTGTTTAAAATATCCTTGGGCCATACGTCTAAATTAGTAGATCTTATCTTTGTTATATGAACGCCTATTTCCCTGTGACAACCGGAACAATTAATGCAAACGAAAACACCTAAGTTAACACTGGCCCATGTTGGCGAAGTTTTTTTACAATCGGCACAGTATTTATTTTCTGGCTTTTTTAAAAGCTCATTTATTACTACTAATTGCTTTTTTATTGCTTCTGCTTTTGATTTAGGACTCATCGACATTTTTACTCTTTTGATTATTGAATATTAATTATTACGTTTTTATTTATTTATTTATTTATTTTTTTATTTAAATTTTTTGAATTAATTTAATTTAATATATATATTAATATGAAATAATGGGGATTGGGGATTGGGGATTGGGGATTGGGGATTGGGGATTGGG
>NBJL03000509.1:0-21154 GCA_002087855.3 Entodinium caudatum | reverse complement strand
GATTTTATAAAAGTTTAGCATAATTAAATATTTATTAATAAGATTGTTCTAATATTTTTGGGAATATTGCAAAATTGTAAATTTTTTGTTTGAATGAATAATTTATAAGGAAAAAATGAAATAAAATAAAATAATATATTTAAATTTATGAATCAGAAGAAATATTTATAATTTAGATATTTAAAAATATAATTGAATATATTTTGTTTCAAATATAATCAATTATATCTTTATGATTTTTCATTATATTTCTTATATTAATATTATCAGTAATCCAAGTGCTTGTGATTTTATCTAAAATATATTTTACACTTTTCTTATTTAATTCCTTTTTATATGCATTATTTACTAAATTGGTAGTGTCAGCATAAGTTATATACATAATACTAAAACTTTCATTCCAAGTACTATTTAATTTTACAGGAAAAATATTTTTGTTTAAACAAGGTATCATATTTGAATTGGTACTTTTTTTAATATTAATAGTACTGGAAGATCTTGCTGATTTTTTACTAATATTAATTGATTCAGTTTGTTTTCTATATAAATTAGCGTTAGGATTATTCATATTATTAAATAATTCTAAAGTTGCTTTTTCTCCAATAATATTTTTAAAAGATTTCAAAGAATAATTTTCACCATTATAAATCCCACTTTTTCCACAAAAATAAATATCTCTTTTATCATCCATGAAAAAACTTGCTCTAAATCCACAACATATTGCAATAAATTTAATTTTATTTTTGACATCAATATACATTGGTGTATTAAAATTACCATCAATATCAATACCACATTGGCCATTGCAATTATTTCCCCAAGAAAAAGCTTTTCCACTGCTTCCCAAAGCAATAACATGTTTATATCCACAAGAAATATCAACAATTCTTTCTCCATCATTTACTAATAATTCATTTAAGCAAGGAACTTTCCTATCTTTAAAATCTTGGAGACCTAATTCTCCTTTTGAATTAGATCCATATGAATAGAGCATACCTAAATCACTCATAAATATAACGAAATTTTTACCACAAGCTATTTTTTTTATTACACTGTTCTTTTTATTATTTATATTTATTTTGAATTTACCAACATTATTTTCCTGAAATTTATAAAAATAATTATCCTTCCAGGCATAAATAGTATCCGTATGATTAGAAACAAATCCATCGAATTGCATTCCACTAAATTTGTCATATCCTTTTGATAATTCACCTTTATTATTCATTAAAAAGGAAAAATTATTACAACTTTCAATTTGTGAAAAAACCAATGATGAAATATTTTTTTGTTCAGATGATGCATTATCAATATTACATTGTCCGTTTTCATTCCAACCAAATGTATATACTTTTCCTTTAGAATTTAAAAGACAAGTATAAGTTTCGTTAGTTTTGATATTCATAAAAGATGAATTTTCCCCATATAATCTTTTATCTATTTTTACAATTTTATAAAATTTATCGCACCAAAATTCATTATTATAAACCAAAATGCTACTATTATATACATCAATATCATTAATTTCAGTAAAAAATGATATTTTTTGACTAAAACTTTTATTCCCAATTTTTTGTTCTTTTGAGAAGTTATAAATTTTCTTAAATCCATTTTTATTTCTTTTTAAATAACCTTCTTTTTGCAAATGTTCACGTTGAATTACTCTAAAATAATGTAAAATTTTTTTATTTTCGGTTATTTGGTAATTATTATATTTTTGCTCCATATAATTTTTCATTACACCAACAAAAGCCTTTTTTAATGCTAAATATGTTTTGACCCTTCTTTGAATAGGGATAATGTTGCTATATAATTCTTCAATATGCTTTACACTTTTTTTCATCTTCCAATAACCCCTAATTAAATCAACTGCAAATTTTTTATAATGAAAATTTTTGAACTGTTTATAAGTTCTATAATACCTTTGAATGACATAAGCACTTTTTATTAATTTTTTTAAATTTAATGTTTTTTTTATTTGTGCGATTAATTTTGGATGATTTAAATGATATAAATACCTTCTGCATACTGCATTTATTTTAATTGAATTTGCTATTTTTTGTTTTAATATAATTTTATCAAAAGCGTTTTGAACTATTTTATAAACGAAATCTTTTAAATCTTTATGTTCTTTTATAATTAAATAACTTATATATGATTTGATAAATGGAACCAAAATATGCACACTTCTTTTAATTTGTCTAAAACGTTTTAATTGTTTATATCTTCGGAAATATTTCGATATAAATATCTCTGAATTTCTTTGGGTATTTATTAATTTCCTTTCTTGATAGCCACGGAAATATGATTGAAGAGTCACTATTTTCTTCAGATACATTTCTTCCTTAAGTTTTTCTTTGTATTTCCAAAAATAGTGCTGAATCCCTATTATACTTCGAAGAAATTTTTGATATTTAATTCTGAAAAAGTACCCTTTAAAATGAGCTAATATTCTTAATATTGAACGCCTTTTATTTTCTATTAATGCTTGCATTTTATAAAGCAAGAAATTATAAAAATTAGATTGGAGAAATATTTTAGTATTCCCCATAGCATAATTTTTAGCATTTAGGTCAATTTTGTCAAAGCCTTGAAACCATTTAGGAACCTCAAATTCAATTAATGTATTTATTATTTTTAGTGTTTTTTGCTGAGCTTCATTATTTTTAGCTAAATTATTTAAAGAATTTATTTCTTCATTTGGTTTATTATTAGTAAAATCTTTTTTCTCACTTATATCTGAGTCAACTTTCCTAAAAATTTTATATACGAAATTTTCGTAAGTGATTTCATGTTCATACTGTTCTTTATAGAAATTAATTACATCTAATAAATCATTATAAACAAGTTGGTTGAATAAATATCTAGGATATATCAAATCCTGAATATGATCATTATTAGTTTTGAAACATAAAAAAAATTTATATTTATTAACTTCACTTTTATTAATCTGATCATTATCATAACTATCGATGTTTTCAAAAATTGAGGATAATATACTTCTAAATATATTTATTACAAAAGTCCTTTTCCTTGGAAACCCTTTACTCATAACGAATTCATCTATTAAATTATCTTTCTTATTTAATATTTCTTCTTCTTTTAATATTCCTAAAACAATTAAACTAATAATATTATTAGAACTTGATAATAAAGTTTCATATATTTCATAAGGTATATCATTATAATTTTCGTAAATTAATTGAGTTAAATCATATTTAGCTTGTCCTTCTGTTTGATATATTAAAAAATCTTTGCTATCTCTGGATCCGAATTTTATTTGCTCATTTAAGGCAAATTTTGTGTTTAAATCTGTATATAAAGGAATTATATCATTATTAACCTGACTTGGAATGTGATCATTACAAAATTCATTTATTATATTTAATAAATTGAAAGATTCATGCTCATATAATTCTATTATATTATTAGTATTAGAAAATGGAATATTATTTGCCTCTTCTTCAAGGCCTTCTTCTTTTAATTCATTTAATTTTCTTTTATAAATTATAGAACTAAATGAATAAAATAATTTTTCATTTATATAATTATTCAAAAAAGTGAATAAACCTAACTTTTCATTAAATTGAAATTTGAATCCTGGAGAAATAAGAACAGATGTTGTATGTGGAATATCATCTACAATCATTCTTTTTGTTTTTAAATCATAAACATCTTTGAATAAATCTTCTTTTTCTTTTGATTTATCTTCATTAATGCTCATATTTATATTAAGACTATCTTTGAGATTTTTATTAAATTTTGTTGAAATAATCTTCTTATCAAATTTAATTTCATTTTCATCAATATTATTATCTTGATCATCTTCTTTTTCAAGGTCTTTAATTTCATTTTCTTCTTTGAATTTATTATAAGTATCTAAACTATTCTTACTGAATCTGTCAATATAGCTAGATTTACTTCTTATATTAGGTGCATTATTAACTTTAATTATTGTGTTAAATTTATTCACTAACCAATCAAAGAGAGATGTATATAAAACTTTTGCAAATAAATTTTTATTAAATTCGCATTCAGATGATTTATAAAATTTATTATTAGTTTCACCATTTATATTATCCATACTCATAGTTAAAAAAGATTTAAGATTGTCTTCTTTTATTTTTAATAATTCTGATATAGTATGAATATTATCTTCATTTTCTATTATTACACTTCCAGTCTTCATACTATTTTTAAAATTTATTTCGTTTAAAAATATTATAGCAGCGCAAATATTCAAAATTGTTTTTATTTCTTCTTCTGTGAAATTAAGTAAAGATAAATATTTAATTAATGTATTTATATTAAATTCTCTAATTATGACTTCTTTTAATTTTTCGGATAAAACAAATGTAAATTTTTTATTTTTATTTACATGCAGTTTTATATGAGGCATATTTTGAATAAATAATTCATGGTATAATTTTTCGTTTACAGTGATATTAAGTAAAGAATAAAAAATAACATGGGTTAAAATATAAGATAAATTTGATTCACAAAATAAAATAGGTATAAATTCAGCTCCTAAAATTTTTCTTTTTGCGTCATATTGAATATTAATTCTCATTAAATATTTATAATTTATCTTTGATGTTTCGTCTTTTTTCGATAAATTTAAATAATTTTCTTCATCCATTGAATTTGTTTGAACAATATTATTATTTTGTTCAATGTTTTCAATTATGCAACCAAAAAATTTTAAAATTTTGTAACATATAAAAATTTTAGTATCAATATTCAGATTTTCTGGATATTGAGATGTGGGTATTTTACCCGTATTAGAGTTATTATAATTTTGATAAGCAAAACTTGCCATATTATCTTGGATATGATTATTATTTTCTATATTAATAAATTCATCCTCTTCAACTTTTATTTGGGAAATATTATGATCTGGTAATAATTTACATAATAATTTTTCAAATAATATATATTTATTACTAAACATTTCTCCTTTAAATATATAAATTTCATTCTGATTATTTTCAAAAAATTCATCAAAATAAAAATCCTCTTTAAAAGATTGATTAGAATTCTGACTATCAGATAAATTCTTATTATTTAAATCAGAATCTCCTGAATCATTAACACTATTTCTATTCTCACTTTTTAGATTTTGTTTTTTATGAGTATTATTATTATAATTGTGATTATTAATATCTTCTTTATTTCGATTTGTACTCATATTATCACCAAAAATTTTTTCATTGTTGTAAAATATATTAAATTTATTATGATAAGGTTCTAAATATACTAAAAGATCTTGACCTATTCTTGTGAAATATTTCTTTTTTCTAAATCGAATTTTAAATACGTTGAATATATCCATATAATTTAAATCAGGGTAATAATCTGTCAGATTTTCTATTTTTTTCAATAATTCCATATTTGATGTTGGTAAAGTAAATTCAAATTTTACAGTAATATTCTTTTGTAATTCTGTAATATATACATCTACTTCTTGTGCTGCTTTATTCACTTTTAAAACAGTTCCCTGAATATAAGGTTGATCTTTTCTATCATCTATTGTTGCTTCTATTCCAGAATCTTCTTGTATTTCATTAATAACATATATTGCTGCATTGGGTTTTATATACTCATATTTTTCTTCTACTATTTCTTCCTCTTCACTCATTTTTGAATTAAAAATTTATTTCAAATTAAATTTTGTTTAAATTATATTTGAAACTTATATTTACATAAAATAAAATGGGGATTGGGGATTGGGGATTGGGGATTGGGGATTGGGGATTGGGCCCAATCCCCAATCCCCAATCCCCAATCCCCAATCCCCAATCCCCAATCCCCAGAATATATAGATATATATAAATTAATTAAATATTTAATTAAAAAAAAAGATAATTTTAAATTTGTTTTTTTCTAATAATTGTTTTTTTTATTTTAATTTAATTTAGATTATTTACCCTAAATAATTATTTTTATTATTTAAGAAATTGAAACTTAATTAATTATAGTCTTTTCCCTTTCTTCCTTCTAACTCTTCTTCCTATATTATCATCTTCATCATCGTCATCATCATAATCATCATCATTATTTTCATCTTCCTGTTTTATTTCTTCTTTTTTTATTTTAATACCTTTTAATTCATCTGCTTCATCACCTCCCATTAAATTATATAATTCAAAGCATTGTCCAGTTGTAATTTTAAACTTTTTCAAAAATGAAACTTCATTACCAAACATGTCTTCATCAACAACTATTTCACTTGGCCAAAATTCATATCTGGTTAAATTAACTGATAAATCCATATTCTCATTATAGTCAGTATCTTTTCTGGTACTTACTAAATATCTTGAAACGAATTTCCTACAAGCTGCGGCTAAAGTTTTTTTAGTTATTAATTTAAACTTTTTGTCGTCGAACAATTTTAATATTTCTTTTTGGATATTTTCATCTATTTTTTTCCTGTAATGGTCTTGCAAATTATTAATTATAGGTTTAAAACATAATAATTCAAAGAAAGAATAAACACCTATTAAATCCTCGAATTTTATCTTTAGTCGTGGTTGCTCTAAAAATTCGATACATTCTTTTGATAAAATTACATATTCTGGTAATTCACCAATTATTGTTTTAATTTCACTTTTTTCACTTTGTCTTTCCTGAGTTAGGTAATATATTAGCATTTGAATGGAGAATAATACATTGGATAATTCTTCATTTTGCCAATTATATTTCTCTTTTATTATATCATAAATAATTTGCTTATTTTCTAGACTTAGCGGAACTTGTTTGTATTTATCAGAAAAATCGGATAAAACACTAGATTTATTTCCTCTGAATCCTTCAAAAGTAAAAGTGACGAATTTTAATTTTTCATGATTATTAAACTTGACTTTACCTGGAAGAATAAGTTCTCCTAAAGTTTGTTCTAATGAATCAAAATCATATATAAATTGCTTATAATTCATATAATTAATTGAATTATCTTTCCTGAAAATATTTCTCTGGCAATTTTCGTAGATATATTTTGTGAAATTTTTATTGGCTATATCGAAATTAAGAGCTTCATTTTTTTTGGCTTTTTGAACATCTATAGTTTGTTCCATATTTTTCACAAAGTGATGTAAAATACCACTCTGCCTCAAAGGCTCTATTAATGAATCCAAAAAGTTATTTTGCCACTCGATGAAATTCTGATAAGCAGCTGCTATATACATACCTTTTCCTATATCGCCATTATCATTTAAGAAATATGCAACAGGTTGGTTATCATTTAAATCAACAGGTGCCATTTCATCTCTACAACCATATTTAGTAGAATATGGCTTTAATTTAGTCCAAATTTTTTTAGTAAAAGATTTGAATTTCTGCTGGAATTTCTGGTCATTATTATAGATTTCTTCATCTTTCATTTTTCTTTTTTCAGCTTCATCTCTTGATATTTTATATGAATAGTAATCTATCATGAAATTACAAAATTCATTAAATTCAGGTAAATATTTGATCAGGAATTTTTGATTATTATCTTCTTTAAGATAATTAGCTAGAAGTGGATATTTTCTTTCATATTGATCTACCTTTTTAAGTTCATCAATAAATGATTGTTTAGTAGGATAAGTAGTCATCAAGAAATATTTATAAAAAGGATATTCTTTTTTGTCATATGTATCTACATCATTATTTTCTAAAACTAAAGATTTCATACTATTTTTATCTAACTGTAGCATTTGTTCATTATTTTCAGTATATTTTTTAGAATAAGCATCATATTCTTTATAAGATTCTTCCAAAAGTTTTTCTATTTCATCTTCGAATTTTTCCCTTTCTTCAGTTGTTTTTATTTCTTTACAATTTTTTAATTTTGCCGAAAGTTTATCGAAAATTAAATTCATGAAAATTTGAATTATTTGAATTCCTTTAGATTGAAGAGCATTCTTTAATAAATTCCAATCAATTTCTAACATTTGAATAAGGGTCATTCCACCACAAATATATTTTTCTAAGTTTTCATTAGAGATAAAACCTAAACAATTTGCGTAAAATAAATGAGAATAAGCTATAAAATTCAAAAGCCTATAACCTATAGGAGATAATTTTCTCACTTTTTGATGGACATCTTCAAAAATTATTTTTGTAACTTTACTTATTCCGAATCTATCTTTTTCTAATATTGGATCAATCATCTTTTTTTTATAATCAGCTAAATACATATTTGGAATATTTCTATCGTTATCATTATATTTTTTGAATTCCCCTAATTTTTGAGCCTCATCTTTAAAAATTCTATAGTGACCTGGAACATGTGCGAATCCATGGCCACCAGTAATACCTTTTGGAAGAGGACCATGACCAATTGCTTTTCCACAGTTCACACAAGTACCTTTCCAATTTGGAAAACCACAAGGACCAATATCATAATATAAGCCACATCCACAAACATAAGCACCAATATTAGAAGGTTTATTATCAATGACTAAATGCTTTTCTAACAATCTATAATTTATAACATAAATATTATCTAAAACGTTATTTCCTGGAATACAATTTTCATTCAATTTTTTTTCACAATCTGGAGTGATTATTTGTGAATATAAAAATCCATTAGGATTTGGGCAGTTTGAAGTTTGTAAACAAAATCTTAATGCATATAATAAAATTTCAAATTGAAGGACGTTAATATCTTTCAATTTTTGTTCATCAATTAATTTCTTTTTCATAGTATTATTAAAGACTTCATCATTTGAATAAAGATAAAATAATTTTTTGGTAATTTCAGGTAATTTTACATTAGGATCACTAAATACATTTTTTGAATATGATGAATATTTATTGTATTCATTTGAATCTTTAACATAATTTTGTAAAGCTAAATTTGATATTATTAAATCAGTAGAAATCATATAAAAATGATCAATTCCATAATTATTTATATAATCAACAAATTCTTTTATTGGCTTTTTGAATTCATCAAATTTATAATTATCGAACTTTTCAAAGTATTCTTTAAATATTTTTAATTTATTATCATCAACATTTGGAAGCATATAGAAACTTAACATTGCTTCTTTTTTTTCCACAAATCTATCTTTTAAATCATCGAAAAAGTTTATTTGATGGTTTTTATAATTATAATTTGCAAAATCTTGATAGTTTCCTAATAAATAAAAGAAAACTTTGAATGCATAAATTTTGATCATTTGCCTCACTTGAGTTTTTGCATTACCATTTATTGCCTCTAATACTTCTTCAAATTGAGTAAATTCTTGATTTTTGAAATGAGAAAAATAGACGTATTTGTATATATATACTTTAATGTAAGCAATTGCATATAATTGGCATAATAATTCATTTTTCATTACAACTTTGTCTTTTTCTTCATTTCTGTTATTATAAATAGTTTCTAATATATTCGCACATTCTTTGAATAATGCTAAACTCTTATCTGATAAAATGAAAGTCTCATTTACTTTGTCTTTATTTTCCTTTTCATCATAATACTTCTTGAAAAATTCTTCCATGTCTTCTTTAACCAAATGAGGTATTGATTCAAAATAAATATTTATTTTCTTTTCAAAGATATTTAATAATATTTGATTTAATATTTCATTATTTGCATTATTAATTAATTCTAGCCAAGTAGTTTGATCATCCTGGAATTTTTTTATATTATCTCCAATTTCAGCCGGATGAGAAGATAATTTTTCATCCATAATCATTGACATAAATGGGGAAGAATAAACAATTAAATTATTGTTTTTTAATATAATTTCAATTAAAGTCTTTCTATAATTATCATTCTTTATTTTTTTTGATTCTCGAACAAAAATACCCATAATTAATTCTCTGAATTTCTCAGTATCACCTAAACTATTGAAAAGGAATTCATTTAATTGTTTGATATTATTCGACAAATTATCTCCTTGCTGGGAAACTTCAAATTTTGCATTATTAATTTGTGATATATCTAATAAAATTCTTAAGACAATTAAAAGATTTTCACTATTGCTTTTATTAACATTATTAAGTCCTTCTTCAATTTCAAGGAATTCTTGAATGGTGAAAATTTCTTTTGAATAAATAGATAGAGTATCATTTATAATTAAAGAATCTTTGTTGATAGTTTTTAATAAATTGATAAAATCGTAGAATTCTTGGCCTTGCAATTTATTTATTATTTCAGTATCAACTGAGATTCTTAATAAGGCTTCCATTATATAATAGAAAGGAGATTTGAATTCTAGAGTATGATGAGGATTTCTTTCTTCATCTTCTTCAAGAAGTATTTCTCTGTCTTTTATTAATTTATCCATTTTGTTAAATAAATTGTTTTCATATGCTGAAATTTTTCTATAAATATCTAATATTATAGATATATATTGACTAAATGCTTCCATCCAAAGCATCTTTTTCCCAGTTGCTTTAATAGGATCAATTTCTTCTCCTTCATCTCCTGTATTAAACCTCTGATGTAGCATTAACTTCAAAATATTTTTATATTCATCAATGTTTTTATATAATTTATCAATATCAGGCAAATTTTCTGATAAAAATATAAGGAAATAATCATTTATTAATAAGTCGTAGAATTCTTGGCTTTCTTTGTGATATTTGTTTTCTAGTCCATTTAATTTTTCGAAAATCTTATTTTTCAATATTTCTATTTCTATATTTCTTTGGCAACCTTTTAATTTATTTTTACAATGTTCTAATTCTTTTCCAAAATCAAATCCTTCTTCTTCCCTTATTTCAATAATATCTTTTTCTGCTTTGATATATTTATTTTTAACCTCATTTTTTATATAATTGACAATTGTTTTTAATGGAATATAAATACCTGGTAATCTTAGTCCTAATAATAATGAAATTTTATTATTTTTCTTCTTTTTTATAATATTAGAAGTATTGGATAAATTAACATTCTCTAAATAAGTTTCAATTAATGTCTTAACAATGATATTATTTAGATAATAGTAATTTTTTTGTTTTTTTTCTTCTTTATTTTTCTCTTCTTTAACTTCATCTTTAGTTTCAATTTTCACTTCTTTGATTTCATTCTTTTCTTCTTTGATTTCATTCTTTTCTTCCTTGATTTCATTCTTTTCTTCCTTTATTTCATTCTTTTCTTCCTTGATTTCATTTTTTTCTTCTTTAGTTTCTATTTTTACTTCTTTGATTTCATTTTTATCTGCTTTTTCTTCCTTTAAATTTATTTCTTCTTTATTTTCTTTATTTTCAGCTTGCCTTTCTTCATTATTATTATCCTTTATAGGCTGAATATAATTATTACCACCATAAATTTGGTTAAAAATAAATGTAGATAAGAAATTTTCTTTTTCCAGTTTGAATATTAATTTATTTAAATTATCTTTGAATAATTCTGTTAAATATCTTTGAACTACAGAAGTGATACCTACATCATCTCTGGTAAAATATTCAATCTTTTTCTTGTTCCTTTTCAAAATTGCTCCTATATCAATTTTTGCTGTTGGCTTCTTTAAAATACAATTTATTAATAATTTACTAAAGTCTTCATTATTTTTCAAGAAATCCATTACTTGATTTGGATATTTATCTTTATCTATTCCTTCTACATTAATTGTAAAATTATAATTGAAATAAGAAAATGTATCATAAATACTTTTCATAAATTCTTTATCGATTTTAATACATTTTTTAAGTAGTTCTTCTTCTTTGCATTTCATTAGATCAACTATTGTAAAATCTTCTCCATCTAGATTATCTATAAATATTTGATAAAAATCACTTAAATGTGAAATTGTTTCCACTAAAGTATTTTTTCTAATATAACTTTTCTTCTTTTTGTCATTTTCATCAACTGTGAAAATTCTATTCATATGAACTGAAAATATAAATACCTTTTTATATTTTTCATCTACATAATTTTTTTCTTTTATGTGATTTTCAATGAAAAACTTAACATAATTCATAATGCCTGTTTCATAGGGGTTAAATTTGAAAACAGCTATTTTTGTTCTATCACCTTCACTTACATATATTTTATCTAATTGGGATTCGAGTTCATTTTCAGTGCTTAAAGAACTTATTTGTATTTCTTTTATAACATTTTTGTTTATTTTACCCAATAATTTAGTATCAAAATCACCTTTAACATTTGCTAATAAAGGCTCATCAATACTACTGAAAGTATATATTACATTTTTGGTGTTTTCCATTTTCTGTAAAAAGTTAAATAAATTAGTATGTTCTCCTTTTTTATAAAATTCTATTATTTTATCTGCGATTTTTGGATGCACTTGTTCAAAACCTGAATGTTTTAGTAAAAATATAAGATCTTGTGGTAAAGTTAGGGCAATTTTTTCTAATACTAAATCCTGTGAATCTTGAACTAATAATTTTTTTCCCGACTTTTGATATTCAGAAATTTTACTATATATTATACCTTGTATTTCTTCTTTGTCACAATTTATTAATAAATTTTTGAGATTGAATTTAATATCTAAATCATTTTCTTGTAAATGTGGATTACTGAAATCTTGAACTAATTTATATATTGCATCTGCTTGTCTTATGAAATCATTAGTTAATAAATATTCAAATGATATTATATGTTTTTCAAATCTATTTAAGAAAGGAGCCATTGCCTTTTTTAATCCAGCTTCATCTACTAAAACAATACATTTGAATCCATCATCAACTAAAGAAAATGTATTATTGGTACTTCCCATGGCTATTCTTGCATAATTTTTTTTACTAACGACAGTAAAGTTTTGGTTAAATAGATCATATAAGGAAGGATATACTGCTTCTAAATCGGTAAGTAATAAAATTTTATTTTGCTCCATTTGAAGTTGGATTTTATTCAATATTTTAAGACCATATCCTTCTGAATGGATATCTTTTGTAAATCCACTTCCTATATAAAAAGATAATTCTTTGTTTAAATCATTTTTGTATTCTGGTGAAGTAAGAATAGAATTTAATAAATAATTTGATATAGATGATTTTGAAACAAGTAATAAATATCGACTATCTTTATCTTTAATATTATCACAAATAGTTTTAAGTACATTATATTCTTTACGAACATCACAATTGGGGAATCTTTTTTTAAATATTTTTTTTATTATTTCCAAGGATGTCATACCACCTTCAAATTCCAAACCTGCGAAATTCCTTTCAATACTGCTAATACCGACTTCTTGTTTAACATTTTCATCAATTTCCAAACCAAAATTTCCTTCCTTCTTTTGCAGTAATTGACGCATTGCTGTCTTGATTAAATGATAAAAATCTCTAGAGCCATGAAAATCTTCTTTTATAGTATATTGATTTTTTAAGGTTTCTCTATATTCATGATATGTATTTGCTAAAGCATCAAATAAATCTTTATTTTCTCTGGCCAAATTTAAGTTATAAGATTCAGCAATGGTCTGGGCTGTTGTTTTTAAATCATCTAAATCAGGGGGTGGTATTGATAAAAATAACCCTCTATTCATTTTTGAAGCATCTAAAATCCAATTAGATATTCCAACAAAAGCTATTTTTTTGTTTCCTTCATTTAAATCATATTCCAATTCAGAATGTATGACTTTGAGTGGGTTATTAGGGGAATGCTCTGCAAGTCCCATTTCATCAAAGTATATCATCGAAATAATTTTATCTAAATTATCGTTGTTATTTTTTAAAAGGAGTCTTGCCTTTTTAAAAATATTTAGCACTCCTTTAGATGTAGAGCCTAAAGAACCCTGGAAAGAGTTAATAAATAATTTAGGCAAGGATTTAAATAATATATTATCTGAAGCATCTCCTTTCATAGCTCCGAATATTTGTTGCACACTTAAGGATTTACTACATCCTGGTTTACCAACTATAAATAATGGTATTTTAGCATTAACACAAGCAAATATAGTGAAAAGATTTTCTAATAAAGCTCTATTTTTTGCGATTCCTTTTTTCATTTCGATATTTTTAGCTATATATTGCTGTTCATGTTCTGGAACTTCTACAAAGTTATCTCCGAATAATCTATTCATTTTTTCTTTTGCAAAATCACCTCTGAATTTTTTATCTGATAAACGCATGTAATAACATAGATAAATACTTAATTTAATAGAATTGATATAAATATCTCTTTTTCCCAATGTATTATAAAAAGTATCAATTTTATCGAAATATTCCTTTTGGTCTCTTTTTTCACATAATGCTTTATTCTTCCTGAAATATTCCACGAAAAATTCATAAAAAATACTGAAACGTCTTATCTCTCTCAAAGAAACTGAAGAAACATCATTTTTTTCTCTTACAAAGTTTTGTGCTTCGATAATAGCATTCGCCGCCAATTTTTTCAATTCTTCGCAAAGATCAAAATCTTCTTTTGTAATATATTTAACCCAATTTTGTTTCACAAAATCTTTATTATCTTTATTTTTAGCCTCTATTTCTTTCAAAAAGAAATTTTCTATAGGAGATATAACCATATTGTTAATATAACTAATTTCATCTTTTGAAGTAAGATTTCCGAAATTGAATACAAAATTAAGCAAAGAAAAGGGCAAAGGATTAACTGTATATACTAATTTTTTTTCTTTTGCTCCTTCTACTTTTAATGCGTAATTCTCTACAGATTTTTTGCCGTATCTATAGGGATTGCAAGCACCTATAAAGAATATATTTTCTGGAAGCTCTACTCCTTGGCAAGTATGCTTTGTCATCATTTCACAAATTAGACCCATGCAATTGCATGTATTTATTTCATCTAAAAATACCCATAATTTTTTCTTGAAATATTTTTGACCTCGTTGAGAATATCTCTCCTTGATTTCTTCTTCTTGTTTTTCTAATCTTTCGGCTTTTTGAATAATGCTATCATGTTTAACTCCATCAATTATTTTTTCTTCAAATAAAAATTTTACTATTTCATCATCTGTAATTCCGGCATGAATATTTAAAATTTCCATTTTACTTTCACCATTATTGATTAATTCAGATAATTTTCTTATTAAGGATGTTTTACCACATCCTGTTTCTCCCATCATTATAACAGGTATGTTTTCTCTTATTCTTAGTAATATCAATACCATTTTGATAAAATTATCAGCAGTGAAAACATATTCTCCAACAATTTCTTCAATAGATTTTAATTTTCTTAGCTCAGGATCATTTTGGTTTTTGGCTTTATCTATTGTATATATAGGATTCGTTAAGGATAATATATGATGTATTTCTTCCAAGAATTGTTTATGTTTGAATTTATAGTAATGTTTCAGCTCTTTTGGAACTTCTTCTCTTTTATTGGCTTGCCCATAAATTTTAAAAGCCATATTTTGTACTTCAACAAAGCTAGTTCTAAGTTGTAACAATTTATTATATTCTTCCTTATTTGGATTTTCTTTTGTGATGATTGTGAAATCTTGTCCTTCACCTTCATGGAAAAAGACCAAAGCAGGATCAATCTTATCACAAGAGATAATATCACCAGGTTCAGACAATGCTTTTATTGCCACTTCTTCCTGCTTATTTTCATCGTAAGCTCCTTGTTCTATTCCAACATTATAAGTTTCTAATTGTGCTGAAAGTATTTTATCAAAAGCACCTTGAGTAAAATGAATTGTATTCTTGATAAAACTGTTTACCATAATTTCTCTTAATTTTGATATATTTGGATTTTTCAAAATAATTCCATTTTCCATTAATTTGGCTGCTGTAAGGCCATAATTCATACTAAATTTTTTTAATTGGCCTGAGAATACATTAATAAATGAAATAATTTGATAATAAGTGGGGAATTTAATTCCTAATTCTTTTCTGATCAAATCCATGATTAAAGCATTGCATTCTTTTTGATCTAATGAAACTGCATTCATATAGGTATCACCCTTAAAAAGATCTCTACTTATTGTAATTTCAATATCATCTCTTGATAATGATACTTTATCAATTATCAAATCTTTTTCTGGTAGTTTTCCACTTTTTAATAATTTGAGATAATTACATACAATTTGAATATTTGAATCAAGCTCTCGAGATACTATAAGAGGTGGCAAGTTTTCTATTTTCATTTCAGTTTTATTTTTGAACATACTTAATAAAGGAAATTTATTAAAAAAATTTATGAATCCACACGGGATTTCTATAATTATTTCAACTTTTTTTGATAAATAGAAAATATTTTCATTTTGTCCATATAATTTTGTTATAAGAAAACTATATAAGAAATCTTTCATTAATTCAGTTTGTTTTGAATCATATAAATCTAAATGTATCACTGTTTTTTCTTCATCTTTTATTTTATCTTCTATTTTTTTCAAACGAGCTATAACATCTTTTCTACTAAATTCACCTCCAAAAGGGAAATGAACATACTTTTTATTTTTCGCTTTTACTTTTAATTTAATTTGAGTAGATTTTCCTACACCAGCTTTATCTGAGCTAATGATTTCAACATTTTCTTCATATGAATCTTGTTCCTGTTTTTTCTTATCTTCATGAACTAAATAATCATAACCTTTTACTCTTTCCAAATATTTCACTATGCTATCGGTTTTATCAGAATAAGCAAAAGCCACACATGATTTCATATCCTTTGACCTATTAGTGAATAGCATATTAATTAATCTTGTTAAAGTTTGTCTTTTTTCTGAAGTTAAAAGCTCGATTTTCCCTATCATGAATAAAACTTGATACTGACATAAAAATGCTCTATACATAAAAGCTGTTATTTCTTCTGAGGTTGTTTCTTCATTACATAATAATACTGTTTGAGCCATTGGTGGATTGCCTGTTAAGAATTTGAACCAATTCAGTATATGTTCTTCGATACCTTTTTGAACTTGGCCAATTTTATCGTCTTCTAATAGATATCCGAATAAACCTACGAATTTTTCTTTGTATTTATCTTGGATAATATTCTGCTTATATATTGTTTCTGGTTTCAAATTGTTCTTTTTCAAAAAGTCTGATAAGAAATTTTTAATATTTTCAAACAAGCATATATATTTATCTTCTCTATTTATTTCATAATCATAGCCAAAATTTAAATCTTTCAATTTTTCTTTTGAATTAATTTGATCATTAGTTATATATTTTAAGAAAGGAACTAAGGCATTATTTCTCTCTTTTCTCAAACATGAATTTAATAAATTAAATTGTCTTCCATATATATATCTTATTAATTCTTCATTTTTATAGTATTTAGTTTGAATATCTGTTATTTTAATATAAAGATCATCCAAAAATTTACTGCAATCTTCATAATTTTTGATCAGATTATCATCAATACTGAAAGAAGGATTATTATCTTTTATACCTATTAAAATTTTTATATTTTCACTATATCCTTTTTCTCCTAGTTTTTTTAATAACTGGTTTATTTTTTCTATTTCATTCACTCTTTCGGAGAATAATTTATATAAATTGAAAATATCCTTTTCTTTTTCATCTCCAAGTTTCCTAGTGAGCATGGCTCTTTCCCTTAATTCAATTATGCCTTCATAATTTATAACTTTTTCTACTTCGTTTCTTGGTTTTTCTTCGTTTATTAAAGTTCCTTCAAATTTTAAATATGATTCTTGAGTGTTATCTATAGATAAAATAAATCTTGAATTTTTCATTATATCTGTAATTCGTTGCAAAGTTGCTTGAGATTTATCTAAATTTTTTGAGAATAATTCCTGGATTTGTCCTGAATTATTTGTATAATTCTGGAAATGAGCTTCGATACCTTTTACTTTTGGAACTTCTTTAATAAAATCTTGAATTAAATCCTTATCAGTTTTTTTTCCTTTGATTTCTCCTAAGCTATGAATAAAATTAGAACATTTACTCATATCTTGAATTTCATTGCTAGTTACAAAAGTATCATCTGATATTGTAACTAATTCTTGCAAATTTCTTATATCATTATCGTCTAAATTAGCAATGAATTTAACAGATCCTTTTTTGGCATAAATGCAATGTAATATATTTAAATAATTTCTATCTTCATCTTTTGGTTTTAAAACATTTAATCCATATTTTTCCAAGGTTTTACCAAAATCTTCAATTTTATTTAAAGTAATATTAGTTTGTAAACCTTTTCTTATTTGATCCAATTCTTTGTAAAAATCAGTTTGTATTGCTTCTAATTCAGTAATTAAATGTATGCAGCTATTGGCTGTAAGAAATATATCTTCTTTTTGATTAAAAGTGGTGATTTTACTTGTTAAGCCGTCTATTTTTAATTCATCAAAACCTTCAATTTTGAATATATCTTTCAGTGAGTTTAATTCAGCTTTTAATTTTTTATCGTTTGCTTGCTTTAAAACTTTAAAACATTCTTTAATAATTGATTCTGGTATGTCCTTATTCCAATTCTCGCTTTCGAATAATAATTTTAATTTATTAAAATCATTTTCAGCCTGTTCAAATATTTCGCTTTCTTTGTTAACATAAATATTAAATAATTTTTTTGATTTAAATAATTGCAAAAAAAACATGGATTTTCTTAAATCATTTTTATGTTTTAAATCCTCAGATTTAAAAATTTTTTCAGCTTCTTCTATAGCTCCTTTTGTTTCTGGTTTCTCAATTTGGTTCATCATCCCTGTTTTAATTACATTACTCAATTTTTCAACTTTTATAATATCATTCTTATGTTCATTTTCAAAAAATTCCTTAAGAACTCCATATAATGTACTTGTGAATATAATTTGTTTTACAACTTTTTTTTTCTTTTCTTCAAGAATTTTAAGGGAATCTTCTACTTCAGTTTTGTCATTGAAAAATATTATTCTTAATTTATCTTTGAATATTTCTTTATTTTCACGAGAACTCACTTTCAAAAAAGCATTATAATAAATTTCTCCTTTTTTTATTTTATTCAAAATTATATCCCTATTTTTCAAAGCGTTCATTAAGTATTTAGTATTTTTCAAATCCTCAAATTTTTCGAAAAATCCTCCTTTCTGGATACCATCCAATAGTTGAAAAGATTCAATGTCCTTTTCTGGATTGAATAATTCTTCTTCTTTTATTGTGAAGCTTTCTATCTTGTTTAATAAAGAAGCTAATATTTTTGGGGAATTTATTTTTTCTAGTAAAAATAAAATACTTTTGGCATTTAATCGTTCTTTATTTTTTGTTAAAAAGTCAGTCACACAATTAATTACTTCATGGGATATATCTTTGTATGTTGTGGTTAAATAAATATAGAGATCTGTTATTAATTCCACTGATGGAATATATTTTTCTATTGTTTCATTCAAAAATTTTTGTAAATTATATGATTTTTGGTAATCAATTATATAAATATAAAAAGCAACATCTTCCACAAATTTAGGACAAGTTTCAGCTTTATAAGTTTTAACAATATTTTTGAACTTTTCTCTCAATTTATTTAATAAATTCAGATTAAAAATTTTTTTGTCTTTATAATTAAATAATTTAAGTAGCTTTCCAAAATTCTTCATATCTGTGATTTGATCAATAATTCCGCTTTTGAAATCGTTATCAGCAAATGAATAGATTTTAAATACATTTGAAGAATTCCATAAATTAAAAAATTCATCGGTCATAGTATCAAAGTCGAGTCCTTTGACAATATCTAATGGCCTATAATATTTGTATGCATATTTATTATCTATAAAATATAAATCCATATTAATAAACTCAATAAGATCTTCGTTTTTTAAATTTCCATTTTTTATAGATTCTAACCCAGTGCTATGGATTTTATTAATGAGGTCCATATTATCTTTTTTTAATTTTTTTTCAACATTTGAGCAAAGTATTATAGCTTTATTAATCATGAATAATTTTTTTACATCATCATTAAATTGGATATATATTTTCCAAAATTCTTCATCAAAAGAAATAAACTTTTTTTCATTATTCATTTCAAACATTATTATTTTTTCAATTTCTCCAATTATATTTTCTAAATTATCGGTTTGTTTAGGGTTTTCCAGCTTGGACATTAAAATTACTGTGTTTTCATCTAAACAACATTTTGAAATAGCATCTATTTTAGCATTTATCAAAACCAAAATTTTTTCTATAGAACCACAAAAACTAAGGATTCCAGTAATGATACTTACATTTAATTTTTGCTCAAACATTTGATTAATTAGTTCATCTGATATACTTAATTTAGGGAAAAATCTGAATTTATCTGGTAGAATCTTAATAAAATATTCCCATAAATTTTTTTTTCCTAGCATTTCATTTGCTTTTTCCCTTTCATACATAAATCTTGTGAAAAGCAACAAAGTGTAAAATATTAAATAATAATTTTCTTTGTTATCCTTTTCTGAACAATATTGAATAATTATTTTCGGATTTTTCTCAATTAAATTTAATATAGAGGCATATTCTTTATAAATGAAATTTTCTGGTAATAATATATTTTCTAATTTGAAAGATTTCAAAAATAGTTTAACTTCTTTTTGGGAATAACAACCCTTAAGAATTTCTAAAAAGAAATCAAGATAAATCTTTTTTCCAAAAGTCAAAGATTGTGAATCTACTATTAAATCCTTATAAATCTGATCGCCTTGCTTTTTTTTTAATGCTTTCATATACTTGGTATAAAATTTTAGTTGTTCCAACTTTGATAAATTTATATGTGGCGGTGGATAATAGGTTTTTCCCCATCCTTCATATTGCTTGAATTCAAAGTCATATATAAAATTATTTTTTGTAGCTCTGAAAACAATTGGACCTGGAAAGGTAATTTTATTGTGCTTGAGACTGATGGTGGTATTATATTTTTTAGTTTTTTGATCCTGGTCTTCTTTTTTCAGCTCTTTAGGTTCAATTTCTACTGAATTAATATAGAGAGAAAATTGTTCTCTTTTATAATTCCTTTGTTCTCGAAATTCAGCATTAGAATCACCAATTCTCAAATTGACTAAGCCTTTATTCTTTGGAATATCATATTTTAAATATTTATCAAGTTTGTTTTGGTTAGATGTTATAAAAAACACCTTTTTTGGGCCTGTGTCTGGTTCTGGATTTTTTTTATTTGACATTTTTATATAAAAATATAAACCATTATTGTTTATATAATAATAAGAAATAGTTTATATTATAAAAAATTTTAATTTTTATCTATTTATGATTTTTTATTTATTTTTCTAAATTATGATTAAGAAAAATAAAATGGGGATTGGGGATTGGGGATTGGGGATTGGGGATTGGGGATTGGGCCCAATCCCCAATCCCCAATCCC